>PVKA01004110.1:49584-102471 GCA_004027165.1 Ctenomys sociabilis | reverse complement strand
TTTTTTTTTTTTCAAAAATGAAATATTTATTACCGCATTTTGTGACTTAACACCTTTTTTTTAACATAACGTCACAGTCCTCATACAAGTATTTTAATGTAAATTTGACAAAGCTTAAAGGTAACAGCATTTTCTTCTAGTGAGGAACACGTGCTGAGAAAAGAAGATTTCATGGACATACAATACCAATTCCACAGCAGATCTGATACTAGCAAAAACATTCTTTTTTTTTCAATTGAGGTAAACACATAGAATATCTAACATGAAACAATTAATAGACTGAACTCTGTACGAAGTTTGTTACAGTATTCTTTTGCCCCTTTTTTTAAATCCCCCAAGCTTTGAGTTTCTGATAAAGTCCTAGTGTTGCTGCAGTGACCATTAATAACTTTTTTGTTATTAATGAAAAAGCTGCCCAACTTAAGATTGTTTTATCCACAGCCAAGCCAAAGAACTTCTGGAAGAAGCTCCTGCTCTGTCCTGAAGTCTTCACTGGCAAGCTCTTTGAAGAAGAGTCCCCCAAAATCGTAATAAGAATTGGCTTATAAAGCACAAACTATAAAGATCTGTTTGAAACTAAAGGACACATATGTAGAGGAACAAAGGCTGGGCATAAAAACACATTCTTGAAGCTGGAGTTGGAGTGGAGAGTTTCGTCATCATAGTCTCCAGCGTGGTTCTCCTCTCAGTGGCCCAACAGGTTTAGAATACACCAGTCTCTCCTGGATAGTGAATTCGCTGAAGAACCAAAACAGTCATTCTTTGGGGAACAACACACATAGTGTGGAAAACAAGGATATATTTTTTTCTCTTCTAAAACTATTTGAGGCAACATAACGGAGTGATCAACAGAAATGTACAAGTTTAACTTAGTTCCTATGTTTATACTACAGTAGTTATAACTCTCGGAGTCTTTTTTCCAGAGGATCTTTATATAGACAGAAGTGTCTCAGGGAGCCCACGGTATCACATTTGTGTTCTTGCTGCATTGGTCCTCTGTTGCTTGATGAAAAATGACAAAAGTAAAAAATAATCACAGCTGTCTGGAATTTCATATTAAGTGTCAACATCTGGTCAAAGTTCAGAGCGTCTTAAAGTAGCTTTTGCGTGTGTTTCCTTTTCAGTTGAGTTCCCTTATACTATTGGGCATGGATGTCCATAGCCTGTCCACCAACATTGGGATCCACAGAATTTAACATTGTGGGGCTCTGTGTGGACAGTCATTCCAGGGTGGGTAGGGGGTCCTCCATGCATCATCATGGCTGGGTGGTGGGGATGGCTTGGCAGAGAGGAATGCATTGGGGGTCCGTGTCTTAACTGAGTGGGGTGTGGGGTCATCTGGGGAGGAGTGTAACTTGGCTGTGCCATACTCATTCCCATAGGACCACCCTGAGAAACGTAGTCCCCTGGCATGCTCTGCAAACCTGCAGGCCGGATCCCCATATGTTGCTGACCGTCCAACACAAAGCTTCCCATGGGCTGACCCTCTGGACTGTACGCTGCTCCTTGGCTTACTGAAGGATCAAGAAGAAAACCTGCTCGATTTGACTGGTCAATCATGGGCTGTACTATTCTCCTCCTGGTGTTGATGAACCAGTTGTTTACTTGGAGAATTGTAAGTCCTGTGTCTTGCGCTGTTTCTTCTGCTCTTCGGAGGGGTACGGATGTGTGAGATGCTGGAAGAGCCAGGCTCTCATGATGTTTGTTGCTACTTTGGGGAAAATGCCTCTTTTCTTCTGGTGCTTTTTGTCTTTGTCTGGGTCATCATCGTCACCTGTACCAGGTGACGCCACGCTGTTGTCTAAGCTGTCCCCTTGCTCACTGCTGTTGTCTCCACTCTGGGAAGCATGGCCCCCGCTGGAGGGTCCTGGGGTGCCTGCTGAGTGGGTTGAGGTTGCATCGTCATGATCTCGCCACGATGAAGGGTTATGGTCAGCGAGGTTTGTGGAAGAGCCTGTAAGTTCTTCGTGGTCTGACTTGGAGCTGCCATCCCTCTCGTCAATGACAAGGTCGATGGGCATTTTCCCCTTCAAACAGCTAATATACCGGTGGCAGAAGTTATCACACAGTTCATGGACCTTTTCTAACTCCAACAGATGAAACCTTAGTACTTGTATTGCTTGTATCATCAAATTGTCCAGCTCTGGATTTGAAGAAAAAAGTGGCTTTTCGGCCCGAACCTCTGTGCCCCGGGCAGGCCTCGGAGAGGCGCCTGCTTCCTGAGCTCCCAGCACTCCACGGTCCCCACAGCCCCTCTCCCCAGTTCTTGTTCAAGTAGCTGCAGGCAAGGGAAAAGGTGAGCACCAATTTGGTTGCATCTGTCCTTGGTGTTTTCAGGGCCTCATCAAAGACACTATATAAGTCTCTGAGTCTGAGGAACCCAAGCAGAGGGAGAACAAGAGCAACTGGGAGCCAGAGGAATGAGCAGGAAGAATGGCCATCCAGAGCACAACATGTCAGTGATGGAAAGATTCCAGGATGTGGGCACACAGGATTTAGTGCACAGGGTTTTGGGCAGGCTTTCAAGGAAGGCTGTTCCTTCCAAGAAGAAAACACATCACAGCTCAGCTACCATGAGCCTAGGGGAGGGACACATGCAAATCAGTGCCTAACAGGCTGGGCCTGCATGGGGCAGTGGTGCAGAGAGCAGAAGCCTTCTGCATTCTCTGCCTGATTACTAAGGCCTCATCCTCCTTCCCAAGGGCTCTTCAGTGCAGTAAGTGCAGCTCCTCCAAGCACCTGTCTAGGAAGTGTTGGAGCTTTGAGGAAGGCTTATGAGCCAAGATGAGCCTCAAGTGGAACAGGAGCACAGTGTGGGAACTATTCTTCCCATGAGAATGCCATGCTACGTATAATCTCTTGGAAGGCAACAAAGGGAAGGAAAGTAGGTGACCAAGGGTTGTTTCATTGCTACCCCAATTCTGGACAATGAAGCCACACAAAATTAAGAGTGGCCCAGCATCACATACTGTAGCTCTGCTGAGGGAACAGGTCTCCACAAGTGAGGGCCAGGTACCTAATCGTGCATCTGTCTACTCTCTGCTGACTA
Source organism: Ctenomys sociabilis (assembly GCA_004027165.1). Classification (NCBI taxonomy): domain Eukaryota; kingdom Metazoa; phylum Chordata; class Mammalia; order Rodentia; family Ctenomyidae; genus Ctenomys; species Ctenomys sociabilis. The sequence goes on along the minus strand of PVKA01004110.1, from coordinate 99,422 downwards.
ACAGATCTCACATGGAAAAAAACCATCTGTTTCAGTATTGCTGTGCACTCAGAAAAATTCTCACCTCAATGATAGAAATTCTAGGCAAACGATGATTATCAAAATATTCTCAGTTCTAAGTTCCTAAAATGACTGTATATACTTCTTCAATATTATTATGAAATAAATGATTGGAATGTTTGTGCCCAAAATCATCCTGCTGGTGGCAGAGGTAATACAACAGCTGCTGACATTTTACATGTAGATGGGGCCTCAGTAACTGAGCACTTAATTAAAAGTGGGAACCTCAGTGATACAGAAAATTTCATGATTACTATCAAAATACCAAATATTTAAATTCTTTTTCATTAGCAAGCTAGAATGCTAGGATAGTATCTTTTTGGTTCATTATAACTTCAAGCTACAGAGGTATTTAAGTTTGTTTTTTTTAATATTTAAAGTAGGAACACAAACCAAATTATATTACATTTCTGAAAATATATATTTAACAACATGAATAGAAAGTTCAGGAATCTGAAAATATAAAAAAAGAGTTCAGCTATGAATTACATCTTGGTCATTGGCAAAACAGGTGCTTAAGACCAACTGGTAATTTCCTAGGCTACAATTGCATGTAGGTTGGTGCTGAAGAAATGTAACCCATGTCTTTGACAATGTGTTTCTCTTTTGGTTTGAAAAGTACACAAAAGATACAAAGTCAAGGGCTCTAGCTGAACCCCTGACTCGTAGGGCCAGAACAACCAGGCCTATAGTTCTGCTGCCCATCAGTACAGTTTGATCTCTACATTCTCATTCCTGTGCTGAGGATCCACTGTTCACTTTGAAGAGCTTAAGAAGGTGAGCTACCAAAGCCACTGCAGCCAGTACTGTTATTTTTACTTTATATAAAACCTGGTAAAAATACCATCAACATGTGTAGTGATGGTGCTGATGAACTGTTTCTACAACAACAACTCTAGTGGATGGGGATAGGCTGTAACTCAGACACACAGCTACAGCTAAAAGTAGAGTGGTAAGAGGATTTTACAAACAATGTGTGGGTGCAAGGATGTGACAAATATACTAAGTGGAATAGATTTTGAAACTGCCTTAAAGATTAAAATGCAATCGTTATTTTGAGCTAAATAAAATAATAACCTGCAGCTCAATGCCTACTTGTTCATGGATCTACATTATCCACAGAATGGTTCTCTTACCAGGTCCTGTGCTAGAAGCCATGATCCACCCAGGAACACAAAGACAACCACTTCCCCTGAGTGCAGTTCCCAAGGTGTATGTGTGGGTGGAGGGGGTTGACTTTCCAAGGTCACCAGGATGTGTGGCAACTTCCCAAAACTCATCACCAGGCAGAGGGGGGCATGCAAGGCTAAGAGTTCCAAAGCTGGGTTTTCCCCACTGGGGTTCTACTAAATTATGGAATTCTTAAGGCTTCTTGGATTTCAAACTTCAGATTTTAAGGGTCAGCAAGGTCATTCAGCAGACTAAGCACCTGCTTTTTGTGGTACTGGTAAGCACAGGGACCAGGGTTCGATCCCCAGCGCTGCAGGCTGTGCTGGCCCTACCTCCAGGTGCACTGAGCTGGCAAATGAATCTGGGTGTTGTGGTGCACCTGTAATCCCAGCACTGGCAAGGCTGGAAACAGAAGGATCACTAGAAGTCTGAACTGCATAGTGAGACCCTATGCCAAATACATAAGTTAAAAAAAAAAAAATTAAAACTTCAGATTTTGCTGAGGTTCAATTATTGTCACTTTCCTTTTGGTCAGCTTTGTTTGGTTGTTTTCTTCTCAAGAAAATAGGCTTTAAGAAAAGATATAAAAACTTTTTAAAGTTTTCTTTTCAAATTTAACAATTTTATTCCACTGGACTTGACTTTGAACATGGTTTGAGGTAGGGATTCTATTTAAAGTTGAAAGGCTAAACACTAGTTCTACAAGGATCTGTTAAATAGCACATTCTTTCCTTGCCAGATCTGGAAAACCATTTCTATCATGTATCAAGAATCCACTGTTAGTGTATTTATCCATGGGATTATACATTTCTTTAAATCTCATAGCACTTATTACATTATTTGTGACCATTAGGATATCTTTTTTTTTTAACCCCCCCCGCCATACACACGTATAGTTTGACAAATGCTTTAGCATTTATATATTCATTTTTGTTGGTGCATGTTTGCAGTGTACACTGATTACATTCTTCATGAGTTGGTAAATGTACATAAGATATATTAATTATTATTATTTTTTTTTGTGGTACTGGGTATTGAATTTGGGACCTTGTGCTTGCCAGGCAGGTTTTATGCCCCTGAGCTATCTCTCTCCCTAATGTCTTGTCTTTTCCCCTCCTGGTAATCTCTTAAGACAATAGTGGCTATGACCTATACTCATCTTTTACTTCTAATAGTCTCTAAATCAGTATTTCTGAATCATACATAAGCTTATTTGCTTAACTGCTACAGGTCATTAAACTCCCTCATTGCCTTACTACCTAAACAGACCTCAGTTCATACATGTATGATCTGTGTTTCCTTATCTTTTGTGTACTTAGTACTCTGGCATCAGGTGTTCTGCTCATTAGGGATTCACTACCCTCTTCAGGACTGGCAAATTCTTAGAGATAGCAATACCTCCGAGGAAGCATAATTTTTATATGTAAACCAGCCAGTCATCACACATTCCCACCACCTATGTCCTTTATCTAGCTCTAAACACATCAAGTCAAAGTGGTCCCACCTATGACCCCAGGTCCAGGTATGGGACAAGTAAAGACAGCCAGTCCCTGTGTTCTGCAGCCTACTGAAATCACTCCCGCCAACAAACCTTGTCTCACCTCGCTCATGCATAAATGACAATAAAGCTTACTGGCCATATTTTGTTCCCTCTGCCTCCTCGTAGACATAGGTGATTCCCATGATTTAGACTTCCAGAGACTTACGAGTCTAAACTATCTTCTTCATGACTTCCATTTTTCATCTGCAATCTTTCATATATGATTAAAACAAATCCCAGGAACATTAAAATAATGCACAATAATTTAACTATTCTTTTCACCAAGCACAGAATGATTAAAATAGGCAGCAAACATAAAAGGAGACAGCTAGCTGGTGATCAAGGAATTTAAAATTCTTAGAAACAGTTTATTATTCTAAACATTTGATAATTGCTAGGGTCATTCAAGGCAAAAATGATGATAATTCAAATTGTTTGATCACTCTCCACATATCCTAAAGATCAGACTGGCAGGAGTTTGATTTTGTTCAGTTATAAAGAAATCACTCCCTTAAGAACAGAAAGTTAAATTCAGACCTGTGATAATCCTTAAACCTTATCATATTACAGTTTGTCCTTTTCACAGATGACAAGATGAACTATTGAACTGAGTGTACTGATTCTCTACATTAGTATTTCAAAGAAGAACTAAGTATTTGGAGGACTTAATCACAACATGGAGTGCACCATACTGAATTACCTTACATGAGTGTATTAAATTGAACTGTCCAATGCATATATCCTGTCTCTGAAATGGAGTCAGAAGTAATCTTCCCCAAAGACAGACAAAAGAAGTAATCTCTGAAGTTTCTTTCCTTTCAATAAAAATAATTAAACTTGGTTCATGCTTAAATGTATCTAACTTGTTGAAAATTCAGTGTTGGATCACAATGATGAGTTTCTCTTGGGTAATCTGTGCAGTGGACTAAAAGAAGCCATTTGTTCCATGAATGTATTAATAATTCTCAGTACTTCAAAGAGCTGTACAGTTGTAATTTTAACCACGATTTAGTAGAATAGAACAGATATAGCACTGCACTTGGACTCAAAACACTTTGGAAGCCAGTTCCAACTCTGTTACTTATTTTCTAGAGCAATGACCTTATTTCTCTGGGTCTTTGTATTCCTGTTTCCAAAACAGAAGTGATAAGACTTGGCCTTCCTACCACACTGAATCAAACTGAGTACCTCGAAGTTCTTCATAAATTGCTAAATCCCATATAAATTGACAATATTAGTAGTTGAAATCATTTTCTATAAAGATAATATCCAACATCACTGGATAGTTTAGTTTCATAAAGTTTTTTTTTTTTTTTTTTTTAAGACAGTGTCTCTCTATGCAGTTCAGGGTGGCTTTGTGCTTACTTTTGTAGCCCCCTGGTCTCAAACTTGCAGCAATCCTCCTATCTCAACCCCCTAAGTGCTGGGATTATAGGAATGCACCACCATGCCCAGTTCCTCATAAACTTTTGAGTCACACCATCAAGAAATAATAGATATATTGAAGGCTTTTAGGTAAATTTTGTATCACAGTGAAAAACAAAATTTGATTTTTAAAAAATCCACTTGAAATAAAGCTGTGACTTTTATCTAAGTTCTTAAACTGCTCTTTAGCATTTCCACTGAGATGCACTTTTCACTGACCACATGCCTTCTGATTTGTTGTTGCTTCCATACAAGATATTGGATAAGCAGAAAAGTAGCCAAGCAGGCAGTCATGACCCATCTGGCCTGTTCCACCTGGTTCTTCCACTTGTTGCAACACAGCAAAAGAGACTTGAGCTCCTCTGAGCTGTCTTCACTTTCATCAGCCCCATCACACACAAGGGACTCGAGTATGTGTGTGTGTGTGTGTGTGTGTGTGTGTGTGTGTGTGTGTGTGTGTGGCTATTCATGGTTGTCCTGTGCACCTCATGCCTGCAAATCATTCCTCCAGGGACCCTCTTCATCTCTATCAAATTAAATAGTGAAGGACAAAGGTTGACGAGCTAAGGCTATTCAGAGGACCATGGTAGAGCCTGGGCAAAAACACAGAAAGTTTGCTATGTTATCCAAGCACAAATCTTTACAAATGTAATACTCAAGGGAGAAGTTACAAAAAGTGCAGAGTATGACATCTGTTTTTTCAAAAGTAGAACTAAATGATATATTGTTTGAGGACAAAGGCAATGTAAAAAAGAATCAAGGACATTACTATAAACACAAATGTGGGGAGGGGTCCAGGATGTGAGTAAAGAAAGCCCCTTAAGAAGGCCTAGGGTAGCCTCCCTGGGCTGGCTGTTGTCCTGCTTTGTAAGTCAGGTCATAGTCACTAGTACATTTCACTGCTGTCACCTATGACCTACATATATGCCATACTTTACATTTATGTAGCCAATAGTAACATAAAAATTTTAGAAATACTAATCAGTAAGGTATCCAAACTCTGTAATAGATTCTAGATCTATAATATGTATGACTAAGCTGAAAAAAATCATTCTGTTTGTAGAGTAGAGCAAAGAAATGGTCAGGGAAAGCATAGTCATAGCACAAATATACCACCTTCTTCAATGGGCCAAGGTCACAGCCTAGCTGGCTATCTCCCATGCCTGGCCCTGATTCAGAATCCTCCCTACAAAGGATCCCAAGAACTTCAGACAGACCAAGAGTAGGTGGTTGTCCCAGCACCCATCAGCACAGATCCCAGCCAGAACACGGGGACCTCCCAGCTGTAAACACTGGTGTCTATTTTAAACACTCAGGTACCTGTTAGGTTTGAGGTATCGGTGGGACTCAGCTGTAACCACTGTCGGGCATCAGATTCAGCCACCCCGGTGTCCATGGGTGTGCTCAGGTCGGGGTCCTCCTCACATGCCTGCCATGGGGTCACCAACAGCTCAGCCTCACTGCTGTAGCTCAGAGCTGTGTCACCACTGGCACTTTCACCTGCACAGGAGAAGGGCCAATTTGATACCAGCCAGCTGGTGGCCAGCAGGTCATAGTTACTGACAACAAGAAGCTGAACACTGACAGCTGATATAGGAGGGGTTAACAAGGACTGGGGCAGAACATACAGAATCAGATAGGGTGGAAGTGGCATCCCGGTGAGACTCCAACAAGGTGCAGGCAATAAGGTCATGAGTGACTCCCCTCACTAAGTGAGGCTCTCTTCACAGTGTCCTTACTAATTATCCCATGAACTTCAAAGATTATAGCATACCCCCAAGTTTTCTTCTGGGACTTAGTCACTACAAAATGAGAGTGGGTGAAGAAAGACAGGATAACCAGCTCCACCACAAATGCTAGTTTACTCTGTTGACAAAGAGTCTAAAGATGTCACCTGCTATGGGTAGATACAAAATAAACAGGGTGAGTCACCTCGGTCATTTGGGGAGGAGATTTCCTGCTACAACAGATTTTCTACAATACAAATCCTTAAATACTACAACATTTCAATTTGTCCTAATATAACTACGCTGAGCCATTAAGACTTCTATAGCTGTGTTTAGTTGCACACAAAACAAACGTTCCATTCCTGGGAGCCGCCATCCACGTCCTATGTATTATGTGTTGGCTCCTGCTGCCTGCTCCCTGCACCTGCTGCCCCCAGCCTGCTTTCTGATCTGTTGCCCTCCATTCACTCAGCAGGACTTGAAATGCCCATTCCATGTAGCTCTAAACTACAGAGGGAAAGCAGAACATGAAGAGAGCCCTCTGAACTCAAGGAATGACCAGACTACTGTAAGAAGGAGGAAGCCATGCCTGACTTCAGGAATGTCAAGGGTGGTATATTATAATCTGCTCCAGGATTCTAACTGCATTTCATTTTAACTTATTTATGCCATTGACTTGAAGGTACTTCCTTAGCTCTGTGTTCCTGGCCTGTAGTAACTTTCTGGAGCAATAGTTTTCTCTGCTGGGTCTGTCTGCTTGCCCAGGACCTAATTCCCTCTGTGTTTTCAACCTGGACAAAGGCCCTTGGGCAGAAAGACAGGCCTCTTAGGTATAGGCAATGGCCTAGAATATTTTTATAAACTAGATTAATCTTACATCAGCTTAGGTTCCAGGAAAAAAAGGCATTCCATTTTACAGCCATATCTCTTTAACTGATAAGATATCACTTGAGTTAGAAAGTAAAAAGGAAGCAAAACATATCAGGAACAAGGTGCTGGAAGATCACAGGCTGCACTTCCTGGAACTTACTCTTCTGTCTTTCCCTACATTTTCCTTGTGTCTGCTGCAAATCATCCTGCAGATCCAATTCAGCAGGGCTGCTGCTTCTTCGAACTAAAATCTTCAGATAAAAAGAAACATTGCATTTATTATAGGAAAGCTAACATGTTTACAAGACTATAAAATTCCTACTCATATTTCTAAAGGAAAATAAACAATAATCACAGCAACATAACATCCGAATATTTTCCATTTGAAGGATATGTGTTCACAAATTACTAGAATTGAATTATAAATTACTCAAGATCTGAAACTTTCATTTATATCCTCTACTTGTCCACTGATATCCAACTAAACAATCTAATAGAAAGGATACCAAATTATGCGGAAATAATTTATTTTAAAGTTCAGTTTGTTTTTCTAGTCAAACAGATATGTGGCACTAAATATAATTCTCCATCAAACCTACGCTACCCTCAAGTGCCTAAGCAGCAAAAGCACGCTGCCCCACACTCTGCCCAAGGCCCACACAGTGTCTCCTGGCTAATGTGCTACATGTGGTTTAATGCTTAACACTGCTTCACTTCTGCTAAATGCAGAGGACTGAGAAATTGGGAGGCAATTTGCATCCTCACAAACTGCATCCTCACAAACACCCACAATTTGCTCGCAAAGACAAAATATACACAAATTATGCAAAATTACAATTTACACAAGCAAAATATGCAAATAAATTCTCTCTGAAAGGTATGCAAAATAAAGTGTTACCTTAATTGGATGACAGTTACAGAAGAGCTGTTCAAGGAGGCAATAGACATGAAGTGGCAGAGGGAGGGCAGGAAGGGACTCAAGGCAGGAAGCGGAGTAGTAGCAACCAGCAAGTTCTACGTGCAGGAAAAGCAGCAGACTGTAGCAGGCCATGCAGGGCAGCCAGGTGCAGAAGGAAAAAGACAAGAAGGAACTCGGACCTTCCAAAAGGGACAGTTGCTGGCAGGCCTTCGACATGAGATTTAGGACTTTCCACCTAATATTGACAAATGAGCAACTATATGTTCCAGACAACAGTTCAGTTAAAATCATAACTAGAAAGATGAGGCTAGTTGTTTTCTGTGGGAGGGAGAAGAAGAAAACTGCTATGGAATCTCACGGGATTCAAGAATGAGAGTATGGGTTTCTGATGGTTTCTGATGGTGGCAAAGGAGAAGAGAAACAAGAAAGAAGCTGTAGAACGACAGGCTGGAGTTTATAATCAGGTGAATGTGGATTGAAAAAAAATCAAATGACAGTAAGGCATAAATCTAGAAGGGAAAAGGAATGACTGTAACAAAGGGGGAGAGGAAGAAAGGAGGAAGGAAGGAAAGAATGAGAAGAACCTGAGAAAGTTTCTGATATTTTAATTTTTATCTTTGGGCTAAACAAGGGGGAGGGGGATAAGTATCCAGGGCTGTGAGACAGAGAATAAATTCAGGAATGAAAATGTAAATTTAAAACCCTCCACAACAGAGTACATTAAATGACAAAAAAAAAAAAAAAAGTGTGATGGTGCACGCCTGCACCTGCAATCCCAGCACTGGGGAGGCTGAGACAGGAGGATCACTATGTGTCTAAGCTGTATAAAGAGACCTTGTATCAAATAAATGAGTGAATAAATAAATCTTAAAAAAAAAACCCTGGAATACCATAAGCCAATTAAAGTGTTGAATAGTTAACAAACAAAAAGGAAGGACTAAGATGTGTAATTAAGAAACAGAATAACTACTAAGCTAAAGAGAAGCAGGACACAAAAAACATTTAGGAGACTATATGAAAAATCATTACACATTTTTAAAGAAGGACATTACATAATGCAAAAGCTACACAGCCATATACCCAGGATATTTCTTCAACTGCAAAGCAAAATCTAGCTCTTGAACTTCGGGGTGCATGAGACAAAACATACTCCAATTGTAGAATTGGACCCTACATAAAAACTTTGGTTGGTTGCACATTGGGGCTCACTGGAAGTAAACCTCTGAGAGATCCTCAAGCCCCCCAGAAGTCAACAGAAAACAGGGCTAGGACCCAGAGCTATCACAAGGGAAATCCTGTATTCTCACTGCAGCTAGCAAAAGTACCAAGGAGCCAGGCATAAAGCCAAACTCACCAACTCACAGGAGACATGAATGCAGGACTACCTTGGTAAACCTCCCCCAACTTAGCCAGCTCTTCTGCAGAGTAAGATCCCCCAACTAGGAACTTAAAGACACCAATGAAACCTAAGGCGCAGACCAGCAGGCACAATTAGAGCCAGAAACAGCAAAGGCTGGAAGTGGGACCCAAGGATTTCAGATAGCACTTAAATTTAGACCCAAAGATTATAAACATTTTGAAAAAAGAAAAAGATGAGATTTACCAGAGAACAAAAATTACAAGATATACTTGAAAATTAAAAAAAAAAACAACCCCACAACAGAATACATTTTTCAAACTGGGCAATTTTTGAATAAATGTTGCCAAGGATATTTCCAAAGGGGCAGAGACTGACATCTATGGGCTGGTGGCATGCAGCACACACCAAAGAGGGCAGATGAATAAACTGAAAGGAACCTGCTGCTAAATAAGACACATAATCTGAAGGGCAAGGGCAACAACATCTAGAGAAGTGGACAGAGGCTTCCTGTCAGCATCACTGAAAGACAAAAAGCAGTAGGGAGAAACGGTTGCATCAAAAGCAGTGGGGAATGGAGAAAGAAGTAGGAGATGGGCAGTAACTAAGAGGCCAGGCACTGTCCAGAGAGACAACAGACGATAAATTAAGGCAGGAAGTATCACAATGAAGGCTTATACATCATAGAATAGCACATATGAGAGAGAGATCAATAAATGAAAAATGATTTCAATAAAAGAGACCTGGGACAAACAGTGACCTATGGTTGAGAAAATGAGATTGGACTTCTACATCCTTCCATAAACAGTTCCAGACAGATGAAAGACTTAAAGTGTAAAGTGAAGTGGAAACACTTATAAAATAAATTTAAGGTAATATTGTTATTCCTGTGTAGTTGACATTTTTTTCCATAAGCCTCTAACCACAAAAGCGTTAACGCAAGAATATCAAAATGAAGGATTTCTGTTTATTACAAAACACCATAGAAAGAATGAAAATATAAGCAATGCATTGGAATATGTTTTCTACAAACATATCTAAGATAACAACAGGATCAACAATCAGACTACAAAGATCTAGAACAAATAAAAAGAAAAAGATAGATCAGCAGTAAACAACAAACAACATCAGTAGGTATTCCACAGATAAACACAAATGACCAGTCAACGAGGACAGATATTATGCCTGCTTTGTAACCTGAGAAAGGCAGATAAGAGAGCCTATTTTCACCTATTTGCCCCATATAAACTAAAAATCTGACAACAAAAGTGTTGGTAAGAATGTGTTGGTATGAATGGAAATTCTCACTGGCAGAAATAGAAGACCAACCACTTTGGAAAACAAGTATCTTGAAAAGAAGAACATTCTTTTTTTATTGTATAATTTACTAATCCCATTCCTAGGTGGCCAAATGGGGAAAACCTTATACATGTAGATCTTGAGACACATAAATCTGCCCATCAATAAAAGAATGGAAAGATGAATTGAATGCACATATTCACAACAGAGTATCACACATGAGAGAAAATGTGATGAGTTCCTGCCACATGATACAGGGTGGACACATCACAGGAATAAGCCCCGAGTGAACAGAGTAACAGGCCAGCATAGGATGCCTTCCTAAAAAGTCTGAAAGAAGAACAGAACAGAACATATTGTCTGGAGATGCAGAAATAAAAGTCTAGAGCAAAACGACAGATGGACACATACACAGCCAAGGTAATGCCACTCTCTGAGGGGATGTGACGGGGATGGGACAAGGAAGAAAGCTAGAGGCCAAAGAAACAGCATGAGAAATATTCCAACTCTTAAGCTAGGTGACCAGTTTGTGGGTATTTATTTCATTGTTGGAAAACAGAATATATATAGAGAGAGTGGTGTAAGTCTTTATAAGCATAAAGAAACAAACTTAATGTTTGTTATCTCTCAAACAGGGAGGACTAGGGAGAAGTTTTCTCTTTTTATTTTGTTTCCTTATTTGACATTTATGCTTTCTACAAATATAAAACACATTTTAAACAAACAAATAAACAGAGGGTAGCTACCTATTTTAATTTTCTTCTTTGTATTTGTTTTTAAACAAACACTTTTTAACAAAAGTAAGCACAAGAGATATTTGTAATGTTTGCTAATCTAGTAACTCATGCCCAGTGGCAGCTATTATCTTAGTCAGTGTCAGCAGTAGGAATATGAAAAGCAAGCTTTACAGGCAAGGAAACCAACTTGAACAGATACCAGAGCTACATACATCTCAAGGAATGAATTCTACTTACTCTTGACTTTTTCATTTATAGCATGACTATAATTTTACATAGAAAGCAAACAAAATCTATGGGCCTATAACCCATCTAAATGGAGAAAGAAATTCTTTAAATGTCACTGCACCAGTAAATTCATTTATTGTACTGTTTATTTTTAATGATAAATGGATAATGCTTAAAAATCTTACTGTTATTCCTTCATGTTCTCTCTTCGCCAGGCCTCTATTCTCTTGACTAGGCTTCGGTTCTGAAGAAGTCAAATTCTGTGGGATTTCTACCTTCTGACCTAGAGATTCAGGGGAAAAATTGACAGAAGGAATGCATCACAAGGCAAAAATAGGAAAAAAGTTTATAAATATAGCAAGTGCCCCATCACTGAGCTAAAGCCCCTGCCATAATAACAATAAGCAGCAGCATCTTATACAAAGAGCAAAAAGTCTTTCAGGTAATACATTTTCTCAAGTGATTTTTTATTGTATTTTTTTTTATTTCAAAAAGACACCTAAGAAAGAAAACTTCACTGCTCTATTGATATAACCTTGATATTAAGAAATATGAGATAACCTTTAAGAAATGATTAAGAAATATGAAATAAACAAGGCAGGCTTATTTCTCTATTAACTCATGACACTGAAATGAAATCGTAAGTACTTGGGATCCTAGAAATGCTATAAACACATGCTTCACTGTAAAATACACTATGCGCTCACTATTTACCATCTGCCTCTTGGCTTTCCAAACTCTGTTGTTGCTCAAAGTTGTTGCAGAAGCTGTAAATGCTATTAAAAGTTGTGTTTGTTTTTGCCTGGTGCGGTGGCGCATGCCTGTAATCCCAGCTACATGGGTGGCTGAGGCAGGAGGATCGAAAGTTCCAAGGCCAGCTTGGGCAACTTAGCGAGTCTCTGTCTTAAAACAGAAAATGAAAAAAAAATAACAAAGCCTAGGGATGTAGCTCGGTAGTAGAGCTCTTGCCTCATATGTACAATACCCTGAGTGCAATCCCTTGTGCCCCCCAGTAATAAAAGAGATTATTTTCAACCTCGGCAGAGTCTGCAAACTGCTAGTGCACTTTTCATAAGCCTGCTCAGCTTGTCACTCTCATTTCCAGCATCTTGGGCTCTGTTCACAGGCTTCCCGCACACTGCCTCCCTGCCTTCTACTTCATTTGCTGCTTCTTCTGACCTTGCAAGGAACGCTGTCTGCCTTGTTCCTACTCCACCATGCAGCTTCCTTGTAGAGCTCAACCACCACAAGTGAGAAAAAAACAATATGTGTGCATTCAAATGCACATGCACACACACAATTTGGATAACTACATTAAAACATTTCATTGCTAGTCATCACACCCTTGAAGCTAAATAAAAAATAATTCCTTTGAAATAAACCTACATAGAATAAATATTGTAGAAGGCAACCTCATCTCCAGCCCCCATCCCACAGCTCCACCCTAGCAAGTGAAGACCCCGGTACCCTGAGATGCATCCGGGGCCCTTGGCTCAGGGATGTCAGAGGTGCTGCTACTCCGGAGGACTGGCTGCTGGCCCACCGAGAGTTGGCCTGGGTCCACTGCAGGGGTGCTCTCTGACTGTGGATTCTCTTCCACTTCTGTGAGCATGAACACAACACACACGGGTTTATGCTCCCAGACTTTAAATAACTGGTCAAGAACATGAAGTTTGCTTATAAAAACTTGGCAATAATATAATGTTCATTTATATTGTAAGTCTCTTACATTTGTTAATATTAGTTTTCCACTCTAAGAATACATTTTCATCTTAAATTCTATTAAGTCTTTATGTTTTTCAAAGTGAATGGGAAAGAAGGAAAAAGGCAAAAAAAAAAAAAAAAAAAGAATCAAAACAAAACAAATACAATGAATGGTTGAGAGCTCTAAATCATTTGCAATTTCAGGCCTAAGAAGGAAAGAAAGATCCAACAGTCCAGGAAATACAAAGAATGGGTAATTTACATGTGAGGAGAGCACATACACATATCACACACACACACACACACCATAAAGATGAGAGAAACTAGGAATTTCTATTGCATTATTCCTTCTAATAGAGACAGGAACAACTGTACAAAGTAAACAACCCCTTAATGCCTTTTTGGGGGTGTGGGAGAAGGGGAACAGAACTTGGCACCTTACACTTGCCAGGAAGGCACTTATGCCACTGAGCTATCTCCCTGGCCCTTAATGTGTTTCTTGATACCTTGTATTTATTGGCTTTTGAAATGTTGAACTAATCACTAAATGATCCACTAGTACTTTTAGAGAATTAGTATAATTTACAAAGTAAAACCACCAAAGATGATCTCAGGACCATTGCAAACTAGGCTCCCCAGAGAATGAGCTCCTTCCTAAGTTGTTTCTAAGACATATAGCTCATTTCAGTCACTCAAAACCTAGAACATTACGCTACCTCTTTCTAGTGTCATGGCTGCAGGACTGTGTCATCTCTCTTCCAGATCATTTTCACAACTATTGAGTTGTCCCTGTCCTGCTCTTTGCTACCCTCATGTCTATTTTCTTTGAGGTCCCCATACAGGTCCCTCTAAAACAAAGGTGTGTCACTGCTCTATAAGTCCTGTGGCCTCTCACAGGGAGCATGTAGCCTGTGCTGGTCTCCATGCACCTGCTGCCTCATGGCAGCTCCAGGAGCTCTTGTCCAGTGGTCCTGACCTGCCTGTGGCTGCTGCTTCCCCCTTCGTCTGTCCTGTCCCTGGCACTGGCCTCAGCCATACCCCCTCATCTCTGAGGTATTGCCCTACCACACCTCCCCCAGGCCCTGCCACTCTGCAGCTCCCTGGTGCCACACTCACTGAAGTTGCCATAAGCCTCTGTACTATATAAGCATGAAACCATGTGTTCTCCAAAAACTATAGGCACAAAGTTTCTTTTATGTGGTGCTAGAAACTGGACTCAGGGTCTTCACTCTATATCCACTCTTAGCTCTCTATTTTGTTTTCTTTTTCTTTTTTTCTTTTTTTTTTTTTTACTTTGAGACTAAGGTAAAAAGACTAAGGTTGCCCAAGCTGAACTCAAACTTACGATCTTCCTGCCTCAGCCACCCAGAGAGCTGGAATGGCAGATGAGATCTTTAGTCCCTCTAAGAAGAGACTAATTGGATTTGACCTGTGTTCTCTTAGCTGCTGTATCTCCCCACTCAACCCTAAAAATGGATACTCATTCCTTAATTTGAGCTGGGAGCCAAAGCTATGAGGACCCTGAAGAAGAACCTATATGTAAGGTGATTCTAAACTTAACACACAGGATTTCCACAAAGGGTTGCTATTATATATTTCCTATTGAAACAAAAAATCCATTTTATAGTATTCTGATGGAGTTACAAGACCTGAAAATTAGGAAGTTTGTGTAAGTTCTAGAACACAGTCTAGGTGTGTGATAGAAGTGAGCATGAGGGGTCAGAAGAGACAGGTGAGGTGGCAAGGAGGGACAGTCCACAAGCTCCAGCCTTCCCAGGGACCTGGGTGCCCTTCTCTCACAAAGCCACAGAGAAGCACAGCATGGGTGCATGTATCTACCAGCACACCCTAGGTCCAGAGCTGGCCCATTCCTGGGTCTCCTTCCAGAAGCCCCTCCCCACCTCCCGCATCTTTCATTACTTAATCTGTTTACACAGATGCTGCCACCTTCAGGGAAGAGATTATTTGTTAATCCATTACCAGTAGAGGGAGCCAAAGAGCTGGTGGGAAGAGTTGGTTTTAGTTTCTCAAGCTTGATGCCAAAATTGCTAGATGTTGGTTCCAGGCCCATGAGCAGAACAAATAAGAGCTGAGCCAACACTGGCCCCATCTGTGCACAGACAAAGAGCATCACCATCTGGCGGGACAGAGTATAGCCACAGCACTGTGGCCTCGGTACCTGTGCCCCCACCAGTCCTCTGCATGCAGATGGGAAGAGCCTGCACCCACCACTGGCCCCTGCCCAACAGGCAGGCCTCCTGCACTTTTAAGGCTTATGCAGTAAGACTGTCAAGAGGGACTTCAGACAGAAAAACCTTGGCCTTGTTAAAGGAGAAGGGGTGAGGGCAGTGGTGTCTGGGTGGGAGGGGCATCCTGGCGCTAGTTCACTGCTGTGTGTCTAGGCCCTGAGTTATAGATGTTGGGGAAAAGAGAATTTCCAGTTATTCTTAGCTCAAACATAAAGCCAGTTTGTAAGTGTGCACTTCTAGGCTTTTTTTTTTTTTTTTTTTTTCATTCTTGCACTGAATATGTTCTCAATACTTGGCTTACATAAATAGACAAACAAGTGACATATTCTGGCATGGTACCTCTGTGACAGTGCTTGGGCTCCCTCTGCTGGCACCTTATTTGTTAAGGAGGAGCAGTTGTGTGGCTGCCCTTGTCCCCCAGTGTCACTGAGTCAAGATTTCGTAAAAGAAGCAATCCAAGTTATATAAAAACAGCAGGATGAATCTTGGACTTGATGCATTGTCTGTTCTGACCATTACACAATGCCTGTTTGATCTACTTCAAAGACATGAATTCTCACTCCATCACCAATACATTACTTTTTCAAAAGCCTCACTCATCCAATAACCCTAAATTTAAAAGCACTTTCTCATTTCTTGATGGTATAGATTACACAACACTATTACTAAACCACTGCTTTCTAAGTATCCATTCAAAAGATTAGAAAAACGATCGAAGAAGGGTGACTTAACTGCCTTTCCTACTGAGAGAACAATCTGCATGATTAAGCCAAGTGTGTAAGCTCTTTAGTGACTTTTTTCCTCAAACAAAGCAATTTCCTATTTTTCAAAGCAATTTCACCCATTCTTTAAGGCTTTCTTAATCAATCATTAAATAGAATGAGATCCATTCTTCAACAATCAAAATTCTATGTTTCATATACTCCTGGTACAAGGTTGCATAAGCAAAACTAAAAGTGTAACTTTCAAAATTTTAAACATCAAACAGGATACCAACTTGAAACTCTAGGAGACTTCCCAAGGTCAGGCAGCCCTGGTCCTGTCAGGGAGCACTTTTGCAGAGCCCCAAGTGAGATATGGAGCCAGCCAGGCAACACTTCTCACTGGGACCCGAAGACTTTCTAGAAGAGAAGGCAGTTGATCCTCTGCTACTCTTATGATGCTCCCCAAAGAAAACAGAATCTGCCATCCTCATGGACTATTAAGACAACAGACTGATAAATGCCCCAATTGAAAGGAGGCTGAAACTTCAAACAGCTGAAAATGTTTCCACAAAGGAACAACTTTCAGACTACCTCCTACAGCTCTCTCTCTCTCTCTCTCTCTCTCTCTCTCTCTCTCTCTCTCTCTCTCTCTCTCTCACTCACTCTGTGTGTGTGTGTGTGTCTGTAGTTGTTCACATTGATGGAAACATATGGTTACCAGTCTCCCAAAATACAAACAATAGCTCCTTCCCCCAACACAGTTTACTCCTCAAGTTCTGTTGCTGCCAAATGAACAGTTTCCAAATGATCAGACTAACATATCATAGTGTCTAAAGGGAACTCTGTCTTTCTTGCTTATATGACTAAAATAATTTTGGTGGGTAGACTACTTCAACTCACAGATTAGACTACTTACACAGATTAGAAACAGAAACAGGAAACATTAAGCGAAAATAAAACTAGCAAGCATTGATACAGTAGTGATCCTGTGGTCAGAAAGAAAAACTCAAAGTGCTGGTTATGGTGGTGCACATTTGTAATTCCAACACACTGGTAAGCTGTGGTAGGAGGATCACTAGTTTGAAAGAAGCATGGAAAAATAGTGATTTAGAGAGAAACTATTTCAAATATAAGAAATAAAAATCGGCTGGAGATACAGCTCAATAGGAAGGCAGTGGGTTTAGTCCAGAATATCACTAAAACAATTTCTTTATTTGCACATATCAGTGAGAGATTAAGAGGATATGGCCAAGCACTGGGATTTAAAGTGGAGCTAGTGGGATGCAAACTCAGTCTTCCACACTGCCAAGCAGGGGTGGATGTGTACACTGACTGGGGCCTGTTGTACACTGCTCTTGGCCCAGTCATTTGATAGGACAGTCACAGAAGACAACAGCATCAGATTTTTTGTTGGCATCAGCCTAGGAAAGATGCTGCTAACAGAGCTGTGAGAGGAGCAAGAGCTCTCCAAATCACTATGCCATATCCCTTCACCCTTTGTGCTACAGAGACAGTAAAAAAAAGAAAATCAGACCTAGTCAAGCCAGTCCCATTTTGTGCTGTAGCAGGGATTTTTGCCACATCCTTGCTGCAAGCTGGCTTGGGTGCTACAGGATGTTTCGCAGGCCCATGGCTCCCACCCACTAGATATCAGTCATAGCATTGCACCAAAACACCTCCAGACATTGCCCAAACTGTCCCAGTCAAGAACCACTGCTCTAAGGCATTCAATATCTGTTAGAATCATGCAAATATATACAAGAAACCAACAATTTGAGTAAATAAAATGTAATGCTGAATAAGAACAAAAAAATCTAACCTATTAATACAAAGAAGAGATATTTATGAGAAAACATTCCAGAAAAACTAATTTAAGAAAGTGAAACAATATGGAAATAAAGTAGACTATGAAATGAAATTTTTCATCAAGAAAAAAATTCTTTTGGGTATATATCAGTCAAATAGGGAGCAAAATTATTTAAAATATTTTATTATCTCTAAGAGCAAGACTTTCAGCAAAACCAAATAAGCAATTAATGCTCACCAGTAATTTAACTGATGGCTGACTGCTTCTCCATATACCATTCTTGCTGTTTTTTCCAACTTCAACATTTCTTAAAGTATTCTAAGAAGCTATTGTTCTCAGTTTCAGTGCAAATAACTTCTTTCCACATATTCAATAAATGAAGATAGTATTTTACACAGCCATCAGAGGATTTATGTTTTAAATGTTTTGCCAAACCACAATGTGACATAATTTATTGCTACAGATAGCCACAATTATGTTACCTCCCATATTTAAAAACATACTAATGTCAGATTTCTAAAGTTACAAACAGCAAAAAACATTTTCTTCTTTAATAAAAACATTTATTTTGTTTTAGAATCACTGAAAAATGTTTAGATACAGTTATAATGATCGACTATAGAAAAGTGAATCCTTTTGTTGAAGTAACTAGGCCAAAAATCACTTAGTACTGTAACACCATTTGACACAATAACTGTGCATATTTATAATGTATTGTCCTGATTTGTATATACATTGAGTGATAACTGTATCAGGGTAAGTAGCATATGTGTCACTTCAAACTTTTAGCAAAACTTTATGATGAATATATTCAAAACCCTCTTTTCTGATTATTCTGAAATATGTAATCATTACTGTAAACCATATTGATTCACCCTGCTGTACCACGTGCCGTAACAACTTTTTTAAAAAGCAGTGTCTAATATGGTTAACTTCAATTATCAGCTGGCTAAATTTCATGGAGAGCATATATTTGTCTTGGAAAGCAGCACTTTTTAGCATTTTTTTTTACTCAATTCTCAATTATCAGTATGATTTTGTACAAGCTAATGATTTTACATATGGATATGATTTACTATCAATAAGGAACTCTTATCTTCACAATTACCTAGTATTTTTTCTTTCTTTTTTTTGAGAGGGGTAGGGGGAAGGTATAGTAAGCATTCTAGTACTGACATGCTCAAAACATTTGTACAATTTATTTAAGAATTTCCCTATTTCTGTAGGAACACTACCCAAGACACATGAAAGCAAATATCACATTGCAACTATTAAAAGCCATGGGCCTAAAAGAGCTTCCTATTCTCAAAGGGCAGCAGGTCCCAGAAGTTCTGTTGACTAACTCCTATCCAACATCTGAGCACATAAACACAGTTATCAATATCCACTGGCGCTAACTCAGCACAATGGCAGGCAGCGCACATGGTGTAGGAACAGTGACAAAGGAAGGCCCAGAGGATGAGAGAAAAGGCCAGGGACAGGAAGGGGCACACGAGACGGCATTACAGTACCTGAAAGCCTGTGAGAGCAAGAGGAGTAAGAGAGACCAGGTAAGAGAGCGCTCACGGTGTGGAGCAGGAGCGGGACGCTTTTAGTGGCAGGCAAAGCCTCAGGGAGGTGGACACAGTTGCTGATAGACTGGCTTCGCTTAGCTTCCGGGAGAGATAAAGTGATATCATGTCAGAAGCATATCAAGACCTTTCACTGCTTATTATTCTAGTTCTGGGCTCTCCTTACACATTGAAAGGAGGTCATTTTAAACTTTAAAGAAAGTCAGTACAGAGTACAGTATTTAATCACAGACTAAATAAATACAGCCAACTTTCAGTCAGTCACTCTGAGGCAGGAGTGGGCAACCCCAGGGAACCCATTTTAGTCCACAGTGCTTTCTACGCTAGGCCTTCTTCTACTGTGCATCAGTTACATTTGGGCTGTTTATTCAGGCAGACATGATGAACCCTTTTCCTCCTGCAGGTCCCAGACAGGCCCAGGTAAGAGGAGAAAACAACATCTGAGATGAAAATCCTGCTAATTAGAACAAATAACTCAGAATCTGGTTTGCTGAGAGATGACTGTATTCAAAGCAACTCTTCTGTAAATTAAGATATCCTATAGGCTTAAGAACACATGATGGTCAAGTTGAATATTAAAAGATTCAGTACATGAAAACAATGCTAAAAATATGCATAACATATCCTGTTGTGCCATAGTTCGTGCTTATCAAATGCATACTTTCTTGTATCCTCTTCATGGTATTTTCTAAGTTTTCTGTATACTAGTAGTAAAAGAAATATTTGAGGAAATGGGTGAACAGAGGAAGAGAACAGGTTTCATATCTATAAACCACAATCTATACAATCATTTCATCCTTAAACATACATACAAAAATTTATTTGCTATATTATTTTTATGTATCTCTATTATTTACATGATGAAACAAACTACAAGTGATGATGGTACAATTGAAAAGGTGAAACAAACCTTTTACTTTATTGTCCCCCACTTTGCCTGTTAAAATTCCCAGCAAGAAGAAAAACCACATTGTGATTATAGCATCAGCTATGTAGAAAAATGGCATAAAAATGCCAAACTGGAGGCATGAGATAGTTCACCAGTCTAAGCACCTACCTGGCAAGCACAAGGACCTGGGTTTGATCCCTGGTACCTCATGCCATGCCTGCCTCAAATGCGTTGTGCTGGACACTGAAACCAGTAATGATGGCACACACTTGTAATCTCAGCACTGGGGAGGCTAAGACAGGAGGGTCACTATGAGTCTGAGATGGGTGGCAAAAGCCTGTACCAAAATAAATAAATAAATAAATCTTTAAAAAAAAAAAAAAACAGCCGGGCGTGGTGGCGCAGCCCTGTAATCCCAGCACTCGGGAGGCTGAGGCAGGAGGATTGTTGTGAGCTCAAGATCAGCCTGAACTACAAAGTGAGCTTAAGGCCAGCCTGAACTGCATAGTGAGACCCTGTCTCAAAAAGACAAAAAAAAAAAAAAACCAAACTGGCTCACTTCAAATTTCCTGAGATCTGTACATCTCTCAGTACATCAGGCTTTCATTTAAGTATTACTTTAAAAGTTTTCCTGTTAAAAATCAATTGATTCTCCTTTCCCTAAATTTTAGAAATGATAAAATATGGAATGTTTTGTGTGGAAATTAAGACTTGCTCTGGGCACTCACACACTTCAGACATCTCAGTTCTGACCATCATTTAATCCAGGGAGGGAGGATTTCTTTAGGACTACTCACAAGGCCTCTGGGGTTGTCTAATAGTACTCTCTCTGTTAAACTCATGGTCATTTCTCTACTCTGAAACTGTATGGTTTGTATTTTAAATTTTACCTTCATTATCTTTCAAAGGTTATGTTTCCAATTTTTAAAAATTACAAGTCACTGCTCCAAGTCCAGGCTTGGCACATATAGGCACACATTCCCCAAAGAACTTCCCCTGGGAGCACTAACAAGTACAACCTGGATGGCTGAGCAGTGCTGAGTAAGGTAAGGTGCTAAGTTTTGTCAAAACCTTCTGACCTCCTTCTCTGAAGGATCCAATGACAGAAGAAAAGTGGTTTTAGGAATTGGAATGAGACATAAAATCAGTGAATCAGTGTACTCAAAAGCTGCACAGTAGCAGGAATGAGTTCCCTCCTCGGGATAGTATGAAGGAAAGCAAGATGATACAGAACAGGAGGTTCAGCTAGGTAGTGTGGAAATCACCACCAAACGCTTGGCCAGAATCATGAGGCCTTTGAGTTAAAGGACATTTTCATTAAAAACTCCAACAGCATTCTAACCATCTCTATTTAATCTTTTGACAAGCACTACAAAGAATGGTAAACTTGAATCTTTATTTCATGGCCAGGGAGCCTTATGATTTTCTGAAGTCAACATGCTGAAAGTCAATTACAATTGCTTGGTATTATCAGGAAACTGAAGTGTAGTTGCTTTAAACATAAGCTACAGCCTCAAAGCTACTGAGAGAAAACCATTTGTTTTCCTCATATTGGATATATACTTTAAAAGTGTTTTTCCCTCTTTGTACATATGAGTAAAATTCAGCAAAACAGTAAGATCAGCTAGTTCTTGGTCAAGTTCTTGTTAATTTCAAACTGTAAGATAACATCCATCCACAAGCACAAAAACTTCAATTTTCCAAAGAAGCAAAGCACAAAAGTGTCTCTAGCCAGTCCTAAAAAGTGAATACATCCTCCTTTTTCCTTCTCAGAATGGTTACAGGCTCTTTTGAGATCATCATTGGCTTAATGATGACAATAATGTGACTAATGGTGCTCTCTTCAAAAACAAACCTCTATTTCTTCTATTTTACACCAATATCTCAATGTTAACAACTAAAAGTGTTTTTCACAACTGAGAGCTCTGAGGGTTAAATATCAAGAGCCATGATCTGAAAAGTAACTAGAACAGATGCCAAAAATATGGAGAAATGTTTCATCTAAATTCTGAGTAGAATTTTAAAACATTTTATTCCTGAAGTCCCTGTCAGATAACAGCTAGGTTTCTCAGAACTATTTAAGTCATTGCTTACCAGTTGCTTTTTGGCGGACATTGTTTCTTGCCTTCTCTACTCCAGGTGCCCCAGACGTGGTGGCACTCCTGAACCGCATGGGTTCGGTCACGTCTGGGTGGCTCCGCCAACTGAGAGAAAAAGATCTTCCTACAGTGGTCCCTTTCTGAGAATCCAGAACACAGCCTATGGACAAAAGGTGAGAAAACAGTCTGAACACTGAACTCATCTCCATTCCTGCATGCTCAGCCAGGACATACAGGGAGTGAAAGACAAAAGCAAACTCCTGCTGCAGACAAGGGACACTTCCCTACAGCACAGTTCCAGTCAGTGACAGGCCAGCAACCTCAAAGTCCTGTCACTCAATAATCTCCATCTCCATTATATTCACTTCAATATACAAAACATTGTATTAATCCTTTCTCAACACTAGACAATGTCAAATGAAGTTACACAACAGTTCCCAGGACACTCCTAAAACTACCTCTTGTGAACCAAAACCTCAGAGATCCTGGTGTTAGAGCAGTGCTGCACCCTAACTCCAAATCCTTCACAAATCCCCAGAGAAATCTGACCATAACACTAATGGAGACTTGGTTGCAGCAGTAAGATAATGAAAATCTATAAATAACATAACACCTTATTTTGGAAAAACACCAAGAACCAGATAGCACTGCAATGAGAAATTAATCTTCTCTGTCTCTCATATTGTTCTGATCAATTATTTCAGAGAGGTCAAGAACATAAAATATAGGAAGAAAGAGAATATAAGGCTTGGGATTTGGGCCCAGATAGGTGTGCTGAGCAGAGCTGCCACACATAGCTTGCTTTCACTGCCAGTTCCTCTGCCTGTGTTTGTGGCTGTCATTTGTCCACTGCTCAGTAGTCAAGTGTTTCCATAATGGATATTTAAATACTACTTTAGAATAAAGCAGTGCAAATTACAAACATGTATAATGACCACTATTTAAATCATTTGTTCTGTGCCACTGTGAAAAGTGTGTTTGCAAAGGGGGAGGAGAAAGAATATTGCAGGACAGTGAGTTCCCATGTGCACACGTGCACCAGTGGGGGACCATCCATGGCAACGCACTACTCCTACAGGCATGGAGACCCGCTCTTTCCTACCCAGCCCTGGGCCTACCTTTGCCCCGCTGCTTCTTCTCTGTCTGCTCACTCAGCTTGTCCAGAGGTAGGTTTGTCATCTCAACTCCGTACACAGTTCTTGCCAGCACCGCAGTCAGAGAGTCCATGATGTTAGCCCACTCAATAATGAGCTCCTCCCACTCAGTGAGGGAAGACAGCACACCCAGAAAGTCATCCCAGAGCTCCCGAGAGATGAACACACAGAGGTTTGCTCGGATCCATGCCACGATAAGTGTCTAAATCCAACCACCACAAGAGAACCAGACAGGGAAAGATGTAATACTAGACACAGTAGCTTGTTACTATTATTAAAGCTTTAAAATGAAAAATACTTTGGATGCGCTTTTTTAATTCTCAAAATTCATTTGTTTAAATGTAACAGGATTCAGCTATCACGGTGCACACCATGACAGGCCCAGTACTGTTCCAGAGCATGTGCCCGCCCAGCTACGAAGGGGAGCCCTGCTGCTACCTTCTGTGTGTGAGTGCCTGCCCTGCTCACTAGGGGGCCCCAGCCTTCCTCTGCTCATCCTCCAGAGAAGTCCTCCCACAGTCTTCTTTCAGACCCTTGCTCAGAACCTTGCTTGTCCCTACGCCAACCTACTTCCCCAGTGCCTGCCATTAGCACCCATGAGCTCCAGTTCTTCTGCATCTTAAAATGATAAAACACTTCCATTGGCTACAGACCTCCCTGGGGAGACAACCTCAACAGGAGGCAGCATGCTCACTCCTCATCCCCGTCTCCCCGCTTCCCAGACTCCTGGAGTGCAACTCCACTAGGTCTGTGCATATAGCCCAAGAAATCATGCCCTGGCCTCCTGCCTTCTCAGACTCCCTGCAGAGCTGCACTCGCTAGGCCAGGGGCTTGCCCAGTGTGGTGGCCATGACTGGATGGCTGCACACTCCTGGACCTCTGCAGGTGTGTATCCTGCCCGGCCCTGTGCCATCTCCCCATCTAATGCCCACTCATTTTTCAGGCAGCAACAAGAACACCTGTCCTCCAGGGATGACAAATTACACATAAATGTTTTGAAACATAAAAAAGTTTTAACACAGACATGGGAAAATTGAAAAATATTAATCTGTCTATAATTTGGCAGGTCTTTTCTGACCATATAAAAAGAATATTTAAAGTGACCTTTTAAAAAACACTTCTGTGTATTTCAATTCATGTTTACTATACTTTTTAAAAAGATAAAAATACAAAGTAGAACCATAATAGTTACATATATCAAAAAACAAGACTTAAAATTCATTTAAAATATAGTACTAATATGAATAATTTTTTAAGATTAAGAATCACGTGAAAGAAAATTATGAATGCTTCATTGAATATTTTTATTATTATTAAAATGTAGGCTTCTAGCTATTCATTTATACACTGCCATTTTCATAAGGAATTTGAGGCCACTATCAGCAAGTATACACATACAATGAAAACGATCCCAATATAATAGTAAATACTAGTCTAGCAATGAATATCAGTGTGTTATTAAACAGTAAATACAACCTCAATGGAACAGATGAGACAAGAGACAGGATGTCGCTTGTGTGTGGGGAGCCCAGCAACCAAGCCAGCTGCCGGGATGCAGCAGGAGGCCCGGGCAGAGGGTTGCTCTGGCCTCACTTTGTTGATTAATTGTAAAACAAGGAAGAGATGTTTCTGGCAGCTCTGAGACTCCTGCTTCTGAGCAGCCCTGACAGGTAACAGCTGTAACCTGTAACAGCCTGCAACAGCACTGTACACATCGAGAGGGAGTGAAGTGGGATTCAGAATGAGGAGAGAGGCTGGCCTCCCCTGCAGATGACAGTGGGAGTCCTTTCATCAATCTGTAAAGGAGAGGGAAGCACAGAGCCCCAGAGTGGGTTGTGCCACTCACTTGGTGTGACCTGGGGCCAGAATGGCCTGACACAGTTCCCTCAGACCTAACGCTCACTGATGCCTAGCGCAGAAGCTGTGCACAAACACCAAACTTCCAGGTGGGCTAGTGATGTGCAATCCCAGCATGGAGAGACTGAGGCAAGAGGATTATGACTTTCAGACCAACTCAAACCAGCACACAAAATAACTAAACAAACAACTAAATGAATTTTAAAGACCTTACTGGCCTAGCACTGCCTGCCCCCGTCTGCCATATACCAAGGCCCAGGTAGAAAGAGCAAGGGCACCTTTGGGGTCATAGTCAGCAGTGAAGCACTGACACAGATTAAGATGTCACTTTGGGCAATTACTTTAACTTGGTAAATATTTAAACTTCTACTATTTGAAGAAGTTTGCTACCTACTGACAGAAAAAGATAAAGTCTACAGGAAAAATCAAAAGAAGATAAATAGTTGATAGTAATTTGGAAATTCGTTATCTACTTTAATATTCTACAAGTTAATTTTTTTAAAAAGCAAGTACCTGGCCATTAAAACAGTCATCCGATGAATAAATCATAATGAACACACTTCCACTGCAGCATGGCACTAGAAAGTGGCCACCTGACAGCCTCCCAAGCTGTCCACAAGGTTCCCTTCCTTCTTCCTTCTGGGTCTCACATAAGGGCTTGGGAGGTCAGCAAATGACTATGAATCCCAAGAACCCATACTGACCCAGGACAATCCCCCAGTGGAAGAAAGAAGTCCTCTCCTGACTGCAGATCAGCCACAAAGCCATGAAGCCCAGAAGTGCCAGCAGCCTCCCTCCAAAACAACTACAATGACCTCAGAGTCATAAACATGAATCCAAAAATAGTCTCCATGGAAGATCTCACAAGATTTCTCCATTAATGAGGGAATTTGCCCCCCAAATCCAAACAAACAAATAAAACGCCCCACAACTCCAGACTGGGTTGTCACTTAATTCTACACCAAGTTTACTCTAATCCCATGGCACACAAGGGCAGGGCAGACAGCTGGTAAGGGGAGGCCTGTGCATTGCCCAGCCAGACAGTGCCTCCGCTCTGGAACACTGAGCGGCAGGGCCTGTGTGCTCAGGAGGGTGCTGGCCTCTAGACCTCTGTGTGGAGCCAGGAGAGCAGAGTGCCTATGCATAGGAGGGTTAGCACTCTCAGTACAGCAAAACAAAGGTGCACACAGATAAAAACACTTGCCGGGCCACCTCTGTACCCCACAAAGTAGGTAAGGCCACCAGGGTAAAGGGAGCAAGTCACTGTTTGCTCTACAGCTTCACAGTCCTTCAGCAAGCCGAGATCATAATCACACTAACACTGCTAGTTGATATGAACAGCTGGGTCTTCATGGGTTACCATGGCAACATTTAGCTTTAAAGAATAACTTCTCTTTCTGTCACCTTCACCTGCATGTGCTACCTGCTAGGCTACATCTGTTCCTTCAAGCTAACTGGGAAAGGATAGCAGAGTCTTCTTACTCCTAGCAAGCCAAGCACCAGGTGTGCCATGCTTCTTCCCCCACCCATGTCCAACACCTTTACTCACAGAGAAAAGCACCTCTTTCCAAAGCCCTTCACACTGCTTTCTTTCTGAAATGTCCCTAAATTCCCAAATCCCCAACTGTGGGGAGTGCTACAGTAGGCTTCTGCCCTGGGGCTTGGGTGTGTCTACCCTCACATGTGTCCCCCAGGCCAGCCCACTCTTGCTCCCTCTCTGGTGCCAGAGAGTCACAAGAACAGAGTCCTGCCTGGCCTGCTGTGTGTGGAAGGTCAGTCCTGCAGGGCTCCTGTTTCCCACCATGCTGTCCTCTTGACCATCACACTGATGAGCAAATGCACTTGGTGCAGCCACCCTAGCTCTCACCCACACATAGGCACTCTTCCATACCTAGGCCTCTTGCAGGCCTTGGGCATGCTTGCTTCTTCCACTACCTGGTTTGCATTTTCTCCTCCACCTGCTCATTCTCAACTGCCTACATCATAAGATCCAGAGGTCTCCTGGCTACTGACCTCCTCCCCTGGTGCCCAGGCACCCACCTCTGGATCTCCTCCAGCTTGTTGGCTGCCCTTTCTGAGCATCTGGACCAGCCTCCCTCCCTTCTGCCAGCCCTGGAGAGGCCTTTTCTCTGGCACATGTTCACTCCCTAGAGGATGCATCCAGACCTGGGGCTTAAACACAACCTCGAAGCATGCTGATGGTGCTCCAGTTTTCACCCATTCCCTGCTGCCATTTATCTTGTACCTCTCCAAATCTAATTGCTCTCCAAAAAGGCCTTTGGCTCTTGTCACCTTTGAAAGTTCTTCCATCAACAAGAAAGTCAGGAGGAAGCAGATGGCAAGAGGGAGAAAAGCCTAAAATCCAGTACTAATTGCATTCAGACAAAGCTAAGAAACAGTATTTCTAAAAATCCAAATTTAATTTACTATCATGCATAACATTTCAATGAAACAGTCTTCTGCTTTAAAATTTGATTCATTTCTTGCATTTTTAGTTTTAATAAAAAAGACTTACCCTAAACAGTAACCCTGCCAAGCTCTGGGCAAACAAGTCCTTTATTTGTTTATCCTTTGGCTTCTGCATGACAGCTTCTGTTATCCTGAGTAGTATTTGCAACATCTGCTCCCTAGGCCACCCAAAATAAAAGCTCATATTAATAATTACATCTCTAAAGGACTTTATAGGTAAGATAAATGTTTTTAAGAATTCACCAACATTGATAAACATGTGTCATTCCAAATTATTAAAAGTCTCTATTTACTTTTATAACAAATACTACATTTTGTCAAAACAAGCTGTTTTATGCTGTGACCGTGCTACAGATGTGCTTCCCGAATCCACGCCAACAGGCAGGATAAGAGTTCCTGCCTGGCCTGACTCTCCCTGTGGAAAGGACAGTAAGATGTGGAGGAGCAGTGCCAGCACACTAGAAACACTGACTCCATTGGGAACCAGCACAGCCATCTTCAGCTTCCCACCCATGATTCTACTTATCCTGGCACCTTCCTGTCTACCTTACTAACAGAAATGAAGCTCACTTTCTGATCGTGGTTCTGGGGACCCTGCAGTTAATGCCACAGCACAACTGAGGCCCACAGTCTTGGTGCAGAGATAGGTCTGGGAAAGGTCACCTGGATGCCAACACACATGTGCTGGGGCCTGGAAGCTCTGACTGCACCTTGTGCCCAACCAGACAACATGGCCAGGACACAGCAGTCACCATGCACTAGCATGGAAGCTCTGGAGGCAGAGGTGCAATGTAAAAGTTCTCTGAAGAGCACACAGATCATGGAGATGATGTAATATCAGTCACAGCAAACAGTGGTTTGGGACAAGAGATCACTTTTCTGTTGCATAGCTGGGGTTCTATTTCTCCATTATAGTGTCTGCTCAGTCCTTCTTTCCTGGGTTCCACAGGAACACAGCACCCAGGGTCTGCCATATCCTCCTGGGGGAGGTGCTGGCTTCTGGGCAGTGTTCCACACTAGCCCACCCAGCTTTATTGCTGTCCTCGTGGTAAAGCAGGTAAAAGGACAGACCAAGCCAGCCAGGGCGAGGCACCCTGCCATGTTCTGCTCCCATCATGCACAATGCTGTACCTCACTGGCCTCTTCAGGGCACAATGACACAAGGGGGCCATGTTCTCAGCAGCTGCTGCTGTCTCAGCCCTGTCTCACTCTCCAGGCACTCCACTCAACTTGCTTGGCCCTGCACATCCAGGGATTGTGGAAACACAGAGGAGGAAGAGTGACTGAGTCACTGGTGATGTAGGCACAACTCTGAGGTGGAGGACAGGAAGAAAGGGCAGCATGCTGTTCTCCAGGCAGGATGCTCAGAGCCTGGTGGCAGAGAATGGCAGTACCTGGTGTCACTGCTGCCTGCCCATGGCACTCTAGGCTTCAGATAAGAAGCTTCACAACCATAAAATGAATTTAGTAAGAACCAGATACATCCAGGGTTCAGTAAAAAACCTTGGTGGAGAAGCTTGTGTCAAAGCACACAGGCTTTGGATTCTAGGATTCTTGGTCCTTCTGCATTCTCGGTCTGGACCTAGAGGAGCGAGGAGTAGAGGGAATTCCTACATGGAATCTCCTATAGTTTGGAAAACCTTTCCTAACACAAGAAGGGCATGCAGAGTGACCAGCCACCAGCTGGAATCATGGCTGCATCCCTGTGCTCCAAGAAATGCTGGCTCTTGTGCAGTGCTCCTT
The DNA here is from genome assembly GCA_004027165.1 of Ctenomys sociabilis. Lineage (NCBI taxonomy): Eukaryota > Metazoa > Chordata > Mammalia > Rodentia > Ctenomyidae > Ctenomys > Ctenomys sociabilis. Next base: position 69,844 of record PVKA01004110.1, on the reverse strand, counting down.
GAGGGCTGCACTCACAATACAACACACAAGGGGGATGAGAGCAGCACTGAGGTTCCCTGCATGCATCCACTGCCTTACTCTGGCAGGATTTCTACTCTTCCACACAGCTGACAGCCACTATTTCAGGACTACTGCCTGGTATCTCCCCACCAGAGTGCTGCTGTCAGCCACCCTCCCACAGCCCCAGAGCTGTGCACATCACCTCTCCCTCTACCTGGGGCCTGCAGAGCTTCTGGGAAAATAAGCTGAGTATCTGACACTGGTGTTCAGCAGGTCACAGCTGCTTCCTCCAAAGGGCTGTCCTGGGCTGCCCAAGTTCTATCTCCCTTTCCCTCTCCTTCCTGGATACACCACCTTTAGCCTTTTCCTCCATCAGGGCTCCTGACTCTCCTACTACCAGGAAGGCTCCTGAAAGACACACCTTGGACTGCTCACTCACAGCCCTGACACACACCCTGAGACTCCCTGCCCTCCCTAGCACTGAACTGCCTGAAGCTTCTGTTTACTGTGCTTGAGCACTCCTGAGGCAAGGCCTTGTCCACTCACTGTACCTGCACAGGAGGCTCCATAGGTATGTACCAGACCGAAAGAAAAAAAGTTCATGGGGAAGAAAGGAAAGGACAAGGGCAGGAGAGGGTGAAAAGGGAGCAATTAGCTGGTACTTAAATATAGGAGAGACATCTCCCTGAGAAGCAGGCCAGTTCCTTTCTGTATTGTACTATATTTATATCTATTTCTATAATTTGTCTTTTTTATACTTTTACATGGAAACCTCTGAATTATTAAGAACAGAGCACAATTGTTCTTTTTTTATCTCTGAGAGATTTCACCAAAATAAGAAGCTTATAAAAAGTATCAAAATGCTATTGGAAGCATGGTTTTCAGAATTCACAGTTGTCACAGGAAAGCATGAAGCAGTACCACTGATACGGCAGCAGTCTGAGAAGCATGTCACGCCTCTCAGCTGCAAGATGCCAATATCTCTCTTTGTCTCTGCTTGAAGGCTTCTGTGCACCACACTAGTATCCCCAGCTTTCAGACAGCTTAACTTGGCAAACACAAAGATGACACTGGAATTTGTAGTTCCAAGTCGTCATTTTGACACTTGTAGTTTGTAAGCCAGGGCTCCTCAGAGCCCACCCTTCCATGGACTTCAAAAGGAAAGGCCTGGTTGCCTTCCTGCCCACGAAGTGCATGCAGATGAAGCACCATTCCTGCTGGCTCCAAGGCACCCAGTAGGTGGGATGGCAGGAGAAACTCCAGGAAGGAAATGTGGTAGCCAGCTGGTGTGTGGCTGCAGAGCTAGGAGCTGAGGCACTTCTGCTGGGCAGCCTGGCAGGTTATAAAACAATGGCACAGACTGAGAGGCACCTTAAGGCAGAACTGATCAGAAGGGAGTAGAAAGGAGCAGCAACTGCAGGGTTTCTGGTCTGCTGCTCAGAACACGGAAACATCTAGCAAGACTGAGTGGTATGTGAGAAAGGCTTGCTTACTCGCTGCCGCTGCTCCCCTCCGCTGCCATGAACTGCTGCCCTCTGCCATATTCCACTCTGCCATGGGGCCAGCTGAGCATGGACTAAAGCCTCCATAAACTGAGCTAACTAAACCTTTCCTTCCTTAGTAACAGAGACAGTGGAAAAAGTCTACTATTAAGTAATATGACTATTTAGTTCAAGAGCATTTTAGAATAATGAAAATAAATGAACTATCAAAGTACTGAGTACTTACCTTCCTCAAAATTCATACAAACTGTTACAAAAGACTAATTATTGTCTTATTGTTAACTTTGTAAAACCATTAAGTAAATGGAAACTTTAACATTTTAACTGTGTAAAAGAAAAACATCTGTTTTACAATATAATTTGAAACAAACTTACCATGTCTTTTTGTTCATTGTAAGCTCCATTATCATACGCCTGAAAATAATCAAGACTGCTTTGCAAGCATCAACTTGTTCTTTCAAGAGAACAGGAACTTCAGCACAAGGTTCCAGCAAAAATACATTTGCAGCATTTGTCAGAAATACCTGAAAATCAGAAATTTTACATTAGAAAATATAACTAAACTTACACACCTGAACAAATCTTGCCTAAACATAATGATGTCAAATTCACCAACTTGTTTAACAGGAGAAACAGATGATGCAGTAAGGTACAAAATCTAAGTGGATTCTTTTTTTTTTTTTTTAAAGAGAATAAAAAAATAAATAAAAACAATACAGAATTTCAAAACAAGATGATAGGAACTTAACAGAGGTTATTATATTGCATATTGTTATCTTCAAAATAGTTGCTCAGATTACTAGATAAGGGCATGCAAGACTGACCAAACAATATAAGCACTAATTATTCCTTTCAGTGAACTAATAAAAATTAATAGTACAGCTATCTTTTCCCTTTCTCTCTTTTCTCCTTTCCCCATCCCAGTTGGTCTTTCCTTTTGAGCAGTTTCCCTTTTGCAATGTCTATTGTACCTTTTGGATCTTACTCTTTTAGTGTCTTATACTAGGGACACAATATAATGTTTACACATGTGAATCTGCTTTATTTCACTTATGAGTATGGTCTCTACTTGCATTTAGTTACCTATAAAGCCTTGAGTTTATCTTTCTTTAGAGCTAAATAGTACTCCAATGTGTAAAAATACCACATCTTTTTTATCCACTCCTCAGTTGATGGGCATTTGGGTTGCTTCCAAGATTTATCTATGAAAAATTGCATTGATATGAACATGGGTGCTGATATAGTGCTGAGTATGATGTTTTTAATTCTTCTGGGAAACTACCCAGAAGAAAAATAGCTGGATTAGATGGGACCTGTAATCCTAATTTTTTGAAGAATCTGCACATTAATTTCCATAGTGGTTACACCAGTCTGCCCTCCTACCAACAGCGGAGAAGGGTTCCTTTTCCCCCATAGGTCTGCCAGAATTTATTATTGGTTGATTTTTGATGATAGCCATTCTTTCTGGCGATATAACCTCTGTGTTGTTTAAATTTGCATTTCTTGAATGACCAGTGATGGTGATTTTTTTCATGTATTTACTGTTCCATTTGTAAATCTTCATCTGAGAAGTGCATATTCATCTCAGATGCCTATTTTTGGACTGGGCCTTTGAATTTTGGGTGCCAGGTTTTTAAAATTCTTTATATGTTTTAGATGAAAGTCCTCTGTCTGAGGGACAGTTGGCTAAAATTTTCCCCCAATTTGTGAGTTTTCTTTTTTACTCTGTTAGTGATTTCTTTTGTTGTGCAACAACTTTGTAATAGGATGAGAGCCTAGCTGTTTATTCTTTTATCTTAAGACAAAAAGAGATTCCATAAAGTTTTAGATCATTGGCTGACTACTCTGTGCTCTGCGGTGGACTTTTAGGAGCCACTGTCCTCTACCAGCTGGGTAGGAAAATGTGAGAGGGGCTCTGATGGCTTGTGTCTGGATGTCCTCCCAAAGCCTCATGTGCTCATAAGTGGGGCTTTCTCAGAGGTGGCTAGATCTAGAGTGTGTGACACTAGAATTGATTCATGGTGCAATCTAGACTCAAGGGCATTAGGATTAAGGCTGTGAGTGCTGCCCACCATAAGCAGCCTGGATAAAATGTAAAAGAATAGTAAGAGCTCAGGTTGTCCTTTATTGTTTTGCTACCTTCTGCTTGCCATGCACTGTCCGTGCTCTGTGATGCCACCTTGCCTTGCCACTCTGCCTTGGAGACAGTCAATTTGGGACGGAAATTTTTACAAACTGTAAGCGAAATAAACATTTCCCCCTTTAACTTTGGGTGCCAGATATTTTGTTTCAGCAACAGGGAAAGTATCTAAGACAGGCCCTGAAACTAGCTCTCAGGCAGTAAGCTGCCACAGGATGAGAGATCTATGAAGATAACATAACCATCAGCTTCAAGTATCCTGAGCTGCTGAACCAATGAGAATGGGTCAGCTCTACCTATTTGGAGGGACAGAAATGTTATAGTTTCTCAAGAGCCTCATGCACTCTTATTGTGGGGCTTAGGGCAGATATTTGGGGTAGAGCACTTGCTTTTAGGAGGGGAGGAATCAGGTGGAAGGGGTGGGTCACTGAAGCCATGATTTGGAAGTAGTTAGCTCTCTTCCAAGTTCCTCCCTTCACTCACCCTGCTTTTTGTCTGCCATAAGCTAAGCAGTTTTTCCTCTCACATTCCTCTGGACCATGCCATCTTGCCCTAGAGCCAGAAGGCCACGGACTAAAAACATGAACCAAAACAAACCTCTCTCCAGTTAATGTGTGGGTCTCAGACACTGTGACCCAGTGAAAAGAAAGGGTCCAGGACCAAGGAGATAGCTTAGCGGCCTGAGCACCTGCTTGGCAAACATAAGGTTCTGAGTTCAATCCCTTGAACTACCAAAAAACAAAACAAACAAAAACAGAAATAAATGGCCCAGGACAAGGTCCTCTTAGGTATCCTTGTGCTTGGCAGCATATAAAGAAAGCACATGGTAGTAAACATGCTATCTCTATCTTATTAGTGGATCAAATCTCAAAATAATGCACAGGTTGACCCACTGATTAAAACAAGCATACTCAAAAGGTAAGCAGATCAACTAAAACGTCAGCAACCTTTGAAGTTCTATTTTGTAACACTAAAAAGATCATGTCACAATTTTCCAGGAAAGCCTATAATTCCACTAATTGATGGGCTGAAGGAGAAGGATCACTGCAAATTCAAAGCCAGCCTGGACTACACAGTGAGTTCGAGGCTAGCTTGAATTACAGAACCAATCCTATTACAAGAACCTAAATAAATAAATAAATTTCCAGGAGAAAATAACTACATAATGACTATAATAGTTGGTAACAGATGGGTGTATCAACAGGAAAGAATTTACTTTCCTTTGAGTATGAAAAGATATAAAAAAACAACCTTTAAACTAACAAGTTAGAGTAGTTGCAGTGAAGTTTCAGGGGCCATCTTTTTAAAAGGAGTATACCACAAGTGATATACTATAGTACAAAGCCTTTTAATTCAATGCACTTGGCAATTTGAATTTGAATTTGAAACTTTTGCACATCCTCAAATAAAAGTAAGGGGTCTTCACTACTTTTACTTTTAATAGAACAACATAATGCCAACTGCATGAGTATTTATTACTTTATTGGTCCTAGTTAAAGCAAAACTAAACAAAATTAACTGGCCCAAACTGCACTCATCAAAACTAACCACTGAAGAGCCTTATCCCATCAAATGCCATTTGGCCCCTTTTCCTAATAAACCAAGAGAAGGACCAAGGTATTGGATACAGTAAGGGAAAAAACCACCTAAATCCAAACTCAATGCTCTTCAAAACTGTACAGCAGCCTGCTGATGGCAATCCACATGGAGTAGGGAACCATGGAAGGAAAGGCAGGGATTGCTCTAACTATTTCTGTGATGAGGATGCAGTTCCTGCTTATTAGTGAGGAAGGCAAGGATCTTTAGTAATAAAATAAAGGATTTTATTACTAAAATATTTTAAGCCACTGTGTTATTTAAAAGTTAATTATAAATCATCTGATGGTTTTTAAAATGAGAAAGTTCATGAGTACTATTTAGTAAAATGCTTACCAGCTTGAAAATGAAAAGAAACCATGATAATGAACTCATCACAACACAGATGACAGGAGCCTGGCACCACTGAAAACGGGGACACATGTATCATAGCCAGCTCCCCCCAGATCCTTGCCTGGCTTCTACATGTGAGGCCTGAATGGACACAGCTACACACTCCCAGGCAGGCTGGCATGGGGCCACAGGGCAGTGAATGGGAGGCACCCCAGGTTTCACTGCTGTTTTGAACAAACCTTTGAGCTCGTGGGGCCAAAGAAGGAACCTCCCATCCCTTAGTTTCAGCTAAAATCTTAAAGTCTGGAAAGGACAAGCAGTGAGCCAAAGTAGTTCCTTGCAGTGCTCCACATGGTACAGATTCTATTTTACCTGTTAATTCAGGCAAATACCTCAAAACTACTACATTAGTGACTGTTCATCTGAAACATAGGCAATTTTAAAGAGGAATATTGCTTAAAATGTTCTGTCTTGAAAATTAGAATCCAAATAGTTACTTACATGTGCTTGGAAGCTATTTTTGAGATTTAAATCCTAGGCACTTCGCATTCACTGCATAACAATCCCTCTCAAAAAACTGCAACCAGTTTTTTTTATATCTTCTTTAACTAGAAAATAATCTTACCAATTGCAGGTGGAAAATTAGAAAGAAACCTCAGAAGAGCTATCTCTGCCTGAGGGCTAAGAAGATAGCCCCCAGCCCACGAGCACACCTGCAGCACAGCCTGGGACCCAGCTTTTACACTGGTGCTGTCCTCCTCGGCCACACATCCTCTGTTCATGGCACTCGTGAAGGAGTACGTACGTCCCCAGCTAGAAGATCGCTTATGACCGGAACCATCGGAGGAGGCCTTTAGAAAACAACAACCGGTTACCAGCAGGTCAAAAAGCATGTGCTTGTGCACGGAGCTCCTTATGCGCAGCAGAGTCCACAGTGGGGGCTCCAGGAGCACAGACAACCTCTTTTTGCTCACTATTCTAACTCTGGCACCATAGCCTGGTACGTGCTGCAGGACAGGATCATGTGTGTTCAACACCTGGGAAGCATGGAGCAGGCCACAGACACACACGGAACCTGTTTTCTTGTGCATTTTGACCTCATGACTAATTTTTAAAATAACTTCACCAATGTTGAAATGTCAAAAGTATGGAACTAATAAACATTTAAAAGTAATATGCCTCTGGTTAAGAACTTTAAACATTTTAAAATAATTCCAAGACAGTATGCTAGGAATATGAATACACTTGTCTCTTTTGTATTGCAGGAAGGTATTGCACTTTGTCTGTGGTTTTAGCTTTACCCAGTCTCCAGCCTCCCCTACCATGGGCAGCAATACACACACACACACACACACACACACACACACACACACACACACACACACACAGTGGAGAGGGGCTGTAGCTGTAGTCTTTTCGAATGTTTAAACCAAGCTGTTTCCGATACAGTCCACTGCACAAGAAAAGTTGCCCCAAGTAGTCTAAATTTAGTTTCTCAAAATGCTACTTATTTAAAACAAGTCAAAAAGAAAGTGATTTTTGAGTCTTCTCAAACAGAGATGTATAAGTCTGGTAGCTTATGAAACATCTCTCTGTGACAGTGATGTACACATGGCCCTTACCTAAGGATTAGGAGATGTCTCTCTGACACAGGTCCCCACTGAAGTCGGCAATTCCAGAACCCCCCAAATAGTAATAAAGCTCTGCCTACCCACGACTGCATAGTGGGACCCTGGACTGAGGCAGGAGACTGAGCTAAAACCCACTCAACTCAAAGGGCAAGGAAAGGGGTTACCTCTTTGGCATCAGTCTCCGAAACACTTAGTTTTTCAGCATCTTCTTGGGCAACATCATTTTTATCCGGCTCCTCCATGAACACAGGTTTTTCCTGGAGGATCCATTTTCTGTACACCTGAACTACTTTCCTAGTTACAGCTATCTCACAGGAAGGCAACAGAAATGCCTGAAAGGAAAAGGAAACTACTTTAATCCCACATATGCTCAGGCCACAGAGCTGATACTTCCAATGACCACTGACTTTCAAAACATGTGGTTCACAAAAGCCCTACACAAGGCCACACATCTTTGTGTAAAACACATATCTAAAGAATAAAGATGTTTTCATAACTGGGTCAGATAACATGACACAAGTTGAAAATTACTTATCATCTGCATAATTTTTCTTCAAAAAGAATCAAGTCACACCTACACATACATTGTCTATATGAAAGAATTGTCACTGTACAACTTGGCGCTTCTCCTAGAGAATCCAAAACAGCCAGTGAGATCATAGACAAGTTGCCACCCCCAAGGGCTCAGTGTGCCCAGCTCTTCTCAGCCCAAATTCAGGGACATCATGTGGCTTTTCACAGGCATGGTAGAAGAAATTGGCTACTTCTCTAAGGCAGGCCTTTGCTAGGCCTTTTTTATTTTTCCTTTTCCTTCCTTCCTTCATTTATCCCTTCTTCTCTTCCTCCCTCCCTTCCTTTTGAGACAGCCTTCAACAGGCATCAGAACACCACTGATGACAGGCACCAGCGTTAACTGGAGTCACTGGCCACGTGCAGCACTATGCACATGCATGGGAACTTTTCATCATTAGAGAACTCCTTACATATTTGTACACAGACTCTTCTTGTACTATGATAAGATTCCAAAAATGTAAACAGGAACCAAAATGAAAACTGCATTTGACTTTTATTTTCTAGGTTCAAGGACTACTTCTATACACAATTGGACAAAAGGTAGGCACTACATACTGTATTGGATGATTGCTTTAGTGATAGAGAAAAGGACACTGAGCCTCGGAGCAGAGGAGCTCTTTCCCAAGGTTATAAAGTTGGTTACCCACAAATATAAATCTTGATCTCAAGCTTGGTCTCAACTGAGACATTTAAAAATATTGGCTTTAAGGTTCACTCCAGAGAACCCAGTTACAGGCAGATGACACCTGGACACAGGAGTGGGCTATATATGTTTCCAAGACAGAAGAGTCTGTGTTATGAGAAGACGACAGTGTGCCAATGTCACAGATCCAGGAAGATCAAGGAACACATGAAGATAGTACGACAAAGTACAATACTATCTCACTCTAAGCTTTTCCCTGAAATTTTTCAGTGTCTGTTTTTTATTAGTGCATACCTCCATCTGAATGACTACACTCGTGTGTGGAGTTAGGACATGTACATAATACAGATTAATTCCTCTTTTTCATCCTCTTTCCTTCCATCACTTGGTCCCCTGGATTTACCCAAAATAATCCACACAAGAATAGACATTTTACAGTGATAGCATATGTATCCACTCTCTTGAATATACAATGAGAGTTTATTATATTTACCTTATCACATGTTTATCTGTGAAGCTTCCTTCAATCCATTTTTGATCTTGATTCACAGTAAAAACTACAAATATTGGTACATTTTAATCATAAATATTCTGGCATACATATCATTGAACTAGAGCCGAAAATTTGTTTGTGGTACTTCATTTAAGTAAAATTTGCAAACAAAGAAAACTGAAAATCTTAAGGAGACTTCTCTTTAGTTTTGATAAATGTACACAACTTTGTAATTCAACTTAACATAAAATTATAGCCCATTATCTGCCTTGCAGAAAGAAATAAAACTCTGCTCTATAGAAAAATAAAATCATATTAAAACCAAAATCATGACCAGCTGCGGTACTGGTAATTCTAACATCTCTGAGAGCCTGAGACATCTCAAATTTAAACCAGATTGGACAAACTGGCAACTCAGCAAGACCCTATCACAAAATAAAATAAGGGATGCAGATGAAGGTCCTAGGACTGATCCCTAGTACCACTAAAATAATTAGGTCAATTAATTAATTAAACAAAACCAAAACAGTTTGTACAATCTGGCTAATGCCATATTTAACATAAATTTAAAGATTAGAGAAAGGAAAAGTCATTTTGACCAAAACCAAAAAACAGGTAACAGTATAAACACATAGACTGTATAACTAATGAGAATATAAAAAAACTAAATACATAATTGGCAAAAATACAAATTAAAAACTCTGTGTATGGATCGAAGAGAATAGATAAAGCTAAGGGAGCCAGCTGGGAATGCAGCTCAGATCTCACCTGGCAGGCACAGGGCCTGGGCTCCCCAGCACACAGTAAGTTGGGGAGGGAGAGGGAAGAAATAAAAGGTTAAGTAAATAAGAAGAGATGGTAAGAGGAAAACCACAAAGAGAAGACTATCCTACGCATGATTGGAGATGCAAAAGGAAAAAAAGGACAACAGAAACTACATGAAGAAAAATATGGCTGAGAATTTTCAAAACTCAATGAAAGCTATGAAGCTACAGATTTCAGAATAATTAAGAAAGATAAGCAGCATAAATATAAAATCCATTACAGTAAAACTTTTGAGAACCAAAGACAACCAGAAAATCTGGAAAGCAGCCAGAAGAATACTCTCATTTTCTCCGAAGAATGTGTTACCTGACTCACCATGACATCTCACAAGGATGCCAGGACACAGGGCTGTGAGCAACAAAGCGCAGAGGGCAGACAGCTGCTGCTGCAGAACCTGACACCCAGGAGGGTGCAGTGCAAACATGAAGTGCAGATGTCTCCGGAAGAAGCACAAGACCAAGAGAATTGACTAGGAACAAGGCTAAAAATCAATCCTTCAGGTAAAACAAAAACTATCAGAGGTCAGATACTTAAGAAGAAATAAATGTAATAGGGAATTTTTAACAATCTAAATGAATCATACATAAGGCTATATAAAAGAAATAGTTTGCACGTGTACACATACACAACTACATATATATATATTTCATATATGTAGCAAAAAGTAGAAAGGAGTAGATGTACTAATGTGTTAAACTGAAATTAATATTAGATTTTACATTAGGAGCATATGTTGTTAACCATTAAAATAATTATAAAAAACATGAAACTACTAGTCTAATTAGAAAAATTGAGATGCTAACAACAACCAGCTTGAATGAGTTCTATATACAATTAGAAACCATAAAGGTAGTAGACTTACACACAGGAAAAAGTCGCTATGTTACATATAAGTGGAATGGTGCACCAATAAAAAGGCAGTGGCTACACCAAGGATTTAAACCGCTGGTTGAAAATTCTTATCTGTGACTTATAAAAAGATATCCAAGACATAAGGTGCAGAGAGGCTGAGAGCAAAAGTCAAAAACAGATGTACCATGCAAATATTGATCAAAAGAAACTGGCAGATGCATCCACAGACTCTGAAGCAAAAGAAAAAGATATAAGCATTGGGTTTCTCACTAGACCTTCCACATCACAGCCTCTCACACTTCTCACCTCTGTCTCTTAGACAAATTTAATTTTATTCACTCATTTTATTCTCTCTTCAGCTCCTTCTAATCTGCTCTTAAATGTGCCCACTTGGTTTTCTTTTTACAACCCAGTTAATTTTTTTTGTTTCTGAAGTTCTTTTTTCTCCTATGTCGTTTGGTTAGTTTCTTTATTACTACAAATGTTTTCAAGCTTGTTTATTTCCTTAAAAAGGATAAGCCTATTCAGTCTAAAGTTTTATTTGTAGAAATAAAGACCTTTTGAGGCTTTCTTGCCTCTGATTTTTGTATGTCTAGAAAGGTTTTATCTTCAAATTCTCAAATGTTCCAACCAGTGACCCAAAACTGTTACAGTTATTCATATAAAAAGGCAAAAGGCTAACCTTCAGGGTCTTAATACAACAGGAGGAGGAGAGTGCCAGGGGACCCTCTTGAAAACACTCAATGACAAAGCCAACAAGCTGTGGTCAGGACCATGGAGCCAAGAGGAATGACTGTTACACAGAGAAGCAAGACAGACAACTCCAGACTTAATTATTCTAAAATCAATTCCAGATCATGATACCATATAATTTTATAATACACTTAGCAAATGAAGAGAAGAAGCTGAAAAAATATAAGTCTGCTAATTTCTTTGCATATTTCATAGCAATGAAATCAACAATGCTATCTAAAAGTGTAACATATGGTTTAAAAATAATTTCAATGCCTTAATACTGTTGTAATCCTTTTCATTAGAAACAAATCTTTTAAAATTAATGTTTCTTATATAAAAGAACATTTATTTGCATTTCAACATTTCCTTCAATTTTGCTTTATATTCGCCTGTCAAATTCAAGTAAAATAAAATTCAGAACTGCTCATTAAAGATACATTAAAGATTCATTAAGAATTAAAGATGCTACTGTCATGAAGTTATTTTCCCAGCCCCTGGCACTTTTTCTTATCTACTCTTGTCACCACCTGGGTTGACCAGTCTGGCTCCATGTCACCACTCTGTCTGTGGTTGCCCGCCTGTCTATGCTTGCTGATTTCTATCTCTCTACCCACCAGGCCACTGATCCACCTGCTCACTTCCATCTCTGCCAGCTGGCCCATCTACACCTACATGTCCCTTCTCTGACACCTGACATCCAGTTTGTTTATGCCTATCAGTTCATCTGAGACTGCCTTGTCTTCCGCCAGCTGCTTACTGTCTGTTTCCATCCAGAGGTCACATCTACCTAGCTGTCCAGGCCAGCAGACGTATATACACAGAAATACTCCACAGGCCCCCGGCCAGCTCCTGTCCCCACATCACAGGGATGTGCAGCACTAGCATGCTTGCTGTTCTCAGCAGGTTCCCACACATCTCAGATCCCGGCTGAGAAGTGCACTTCTTAAAAACCCATTTTAAGTTTTAATGACCCTGTAGTTTAATCTTCAAATGTATTTATTTAAATTAAAAAAGAAACTCTAATGGAGGAAATTAGACATTGTCTTCCATACAAATAAAACTCAGCACTGACCAGCAACAGCAAGGAAACAGGTGGAATCCACACAGAGGAACACCTGGGGATGGAGCCCAGCACACAGCTCTGCCTGTGCTGGGTTATGCGCACTGTGGGGCTGGGAAGGGTGGCCAAGGGCTTTCCATGTCTTCTGACAGTCCCCACCAGATGTCACGGCATGCCCCCCAGGTGGTAATGCATTCACTGACAGCACTGCTCACTGTTCCTGGAGTACAGCTCAGCTCTGGTGTAGTCCATGATGTCCCTCCTGCTGCTAAGCATCTCTGGGGCTTCAGATCTGACCTCATCAGGCTTACTCCCTTACCCACACTTCTGGTCTTGTTCCCACTACAGCTCTTCCCAGCACCTTGTCATCCTCTGGATTTCCACACAGTTCTGCTAGTGCAATTCCTAGGCCTCAGCTTTCTCTTCTCTTACTCTGTTTTCTTCTTGATCATAAGCAGTGTTATTTATCAAATGGGTAAGGTATGGCTTTGTGCAAGAAGCACCTGAGTCCTCTGTGCTGCTAGGTGCCTGACTGAGATGCTGGGCTCTTGGGGTGGCTTTCTGCCCACCTGCCTGAGACTGGTTTGCTGAGGAAACATAAAAATATTTATTGAATTGCCCTTTCTTGTGTTCAAAAATAAAACAAACAAAATAATCCTTTTTGTGCAACACAGAAGTCCACATGACAAATTAAAAGAATTAGAAGGCCCATTCATTAGTCCTGGAGTCCTCAAGTGCCATGAGTAAAACAACCTGGGAAGACCCTCAGCTTGAACATGGCAGAAACTGTCCCCCAGCACCCTTAGTAGAGGTAAAAACTGCAGGTTGGTGCCTCAGGGGACACATCCTTCCCTCTCCCAGTCTCCCAGACAAATGAGGGGCCACTTCTGTGCCATGCATCAACACTACATCCTGCCAGAGCTCAGATCACAGGAGCAGTGCTCACACACCAAAGCTTCCAAAGTCAGGAGCTCAAATCAACTTTGTTTCTCTTCATGTTAACTGATTTCAGGTATTTGTAACACTAATGGAAAGCTCACTAACACAGACATGAATGAAAATCTCTTCAATGCACTTGCAAGGTGAGTGCATGCACACAGGCACCCGTGCACATGTGCATGCTCACACACACACACACACACACACACACACATGCATACATGCACACATACTGACCTGGCGAAATACTTCATTCACAAAATTGACATAACCACGTGTGGACAGGAGAATCCGCTGTACCATTCCATACACCATCCGGTGCTCCTCCTCGATGCTGCAGAGGCTGGAGCTGCTGAGTCTCCGCTCAGACAAGGTGCTGCTGTTGGAATGGCCCTTGTCTTGCTCTGGGGGCCCGCCACCATCCAGCTCAGACACCCGCTCAGGTGCTGCACCACCAACGGTCTGCAAGAGGTCAGTACACTCCTCAGGGCCTACGCTTCTGCTCATGAGCACCTCACAAGCCCGGATCTTCACTTCTCTGTGGGTCTTGTGGGGATTTTGTTGTTACTGTTTTTCTTTTGTGTGAGGACTGAACTGAGGGTCTCCACATGCTGAGTGCATGCTCACCATGGAGCTACACCCAACCCCCCCCCCAGTACTGCCCTATTTTAAAGCCCTATCTTCACAAGGTCATCCCAGAGCTTGCACACCCCCAGGCCTCTACCTGGCTATTGAGTGCTTCTCAGGCTCAGTTATTCACAGAAAAACTACCATCATTTCAGAGAAGGGGAATATGAATTTCATTACCCCCAAAATTTCATTTGTATTTGTGAAATCCCATTATGTTCATGTGCAAATACATGTGTGCTGCAATCACATTAGATCTCATCTACACATTTGCATTTATTCTGTGGTCATAAGGATGTAAAAATGTGGGGACAGGAGGGACACAAAGCTTATGCAACATCCTGACACGGTATGGAAAGGTCTGTACTGGTACTTTATGAGAAGAATCTTGATCTTCATTCTCAGTCTCAGTTGAAACTAAACCAAAATATTTACAGAGCTTTAACTACTTAGAAGGCTTTGGGAGAAAAAAAAATACAGTAACCCATACAATGACTTCCTAAGCTTAATGCTGATCTCTGTTCTCATTTCTCTACATAATTAAGGCTTCTTCAAACTAATTAACTCTGCTTCTTCTTAAGTTCCATTTTACTTTTTAATGTCAGAAATATAAAACTCAAATATCCCTCTATTTTTCCCACTAGAAATATTTCTTTAAGACATGATAAGATATGGGCATTATAACATACAGTAATTTTAGTTACCATTAAGATGTTAGGAAAACAAAACAGATAACCCATCATAATCTCTAGGGAAAATTAACAGGTCATATTTATTATAATTTTTCTAATCTTGCCTTAGTGACTAAGCCTGTAGGGCTCATCAAATGTGCTGTCACACTGTGAGACATGCTGCCCTATAGAGCCCATTTCATCTCTTTGATGGATCTACTGTCTTCTAAGGAAATAAAAGTGTACTCTTTTTAGCCTTCTTGATATGAAAATTCAGCTGGACCAGCCCCAGGTCAGGTGAGTATGGTACAAAAAGGAAACCACAATCAGGTACCAAAGGGCTCGATTCTACCCTGTCAGGGATGTCACTTTGATTTCATGTATTTTTACATCTAAGTTTAATTTATACAGCAAGGAGGTTGGATTATACTTAATGTCACTTGTGGCTCAATAAACTGTGGCTTCTAGGCTGGTAGATCCCATTTTCTCTGTGGGCTTGAAAGAAATATCATGCACAGGTGTAGCAAATAAAAGATGAAACCAATTTCCAGGCCTCTTCCTGGAGCAAGGTGCGGAAAAACTTTGTTTTTCATTTTATGGTTTACTTCTTTGGTCCTCTTTCTGAAGAGCTTGCTTCCCTCTTAGGGACCCAGCCACAATGTCCTGAGCTGTGACACCAGACTGTAACTGGCTGCACAAGCCCCCCACCACACCATGACCTACAGTCTCCTGAGGGCCTCCAGGTGCTGGTGATGGCTGATGGCAAGAAATGAGGGCCCTGTGCTGTACTCAAATAGGGGAGCTAGAGAAGGGTGAGAAGAGGCCATGCAGCAGCCTTTGCTGCCTTTGCTGGAGCCACCAGGTCATGGCAATGCCAGCAGCACACAGCCAGTGCTGCTGCCTCATACCCTATCTGAGGTCAACATTGTAGACCTCCTGTAAGACAGTGATGACTCTCCCTAGGAACAATGGCACCACCTGCTAACCATAACCAAGAAGCAGCAGTGTTAGTATGTGTTGTTAAATGTTCTGAGATTTTCAAAACAGAAGAATTTAAAATACCAGTTTATGCATTTCAGTGGTTTTCAACAAATTATTTTTCTACATACAAAATAATCAATAATGACAGATAAGCAAATTTCCCAAAGCAATATCTTTAAGTATGCATCTAGTTATCACCCTTACTATTATAATTCGGTCATGCAAAGTTGGCTTTTGTTTCCCTTTTATTTTTTAAGAGAATAAAAACAGCAAAAAAAAAAAAAAAAAAAAAAAAAAAAAATATATATATATATATATATATATATATGAGTAAACTTTCCATTAAGTTAAATTTGTAAATTTTTCAATGATTAAATCAACTTCTATGATTAAAAAATATACTCTTTTTGTAGTTGATAACAGTTTGTGATATATATATATATATATATATATATATATATATATATATATATGAATTAAAGAGGTGAGAATTGCATACCTGCATAATTTTAGGTAACACATCAACTCCATTTTTAGTGTTTTGTGTTGCAGTTAGATACTTTTTTTCCAAAAAGAAAGTTACAATCCACTTAATAAAAATGACACGAGCTGCCATGTATGGAATTTTTGTGCTGTAAATGCTCTCACTATCTCGGGTCGTGGTAATGTACAGGGGCTTTGGTCTCCAATGGGGGATGTCTGGAGAGAAATAAGAACAAATAAATGATTACATTAGTGATGCTTAACACCATGTTATGCAACCCCAGCAATGTTTCAGTTTCCACTGAAATAAACAGGTACTGATTATATGAATAGCAAACTAAGAAGACCCAGAAATGGTTAAAAATAGCATCTCTCAGCAACTTATTTCTCCTGGTCTATTTCTTCAGTGAGGTCTATTTCTTATTTCTTGTAATCTAACCAAAACAAGGAGGCAGCTCCTGCTTAAATATAGCTGAAGAAAAGCTAGGTTAGCAGCTCTTACATGAAATCACAAGAGTAAAGATCTTTTCACATACACTACACCTAACTTAACTTTTACTTTATGACTGAAACAAATAATAAAAGTAAATGAAATTTTAAAAAATCATTTTCAATACAATGTCTAACACTTTCCTAGTATACAATGATTAAACCCACTAAATGTTAGTTTTATATTCTTTCCCTTTACATGAATCTAAGGAAACATAATCAACATAACCTACTTTTTGTCTAGAGTTCAGAAGCCATATTTCATTTTTGAGATACCTTGCCAAAGAATTAACAATGAGCTCTATTTCATATTTCTAAAATTCTACCATCAATATAAAAACTATAGAACTGGGTTTGCAATTTTACCTGCCATACATGCAACTTTTTATCTTAATTAATTTTTCTATATGTGGAATATCTGCATGAGGTAGAAAAATTCTCAGTAAATAACTTCTAACCTAGTAATATAACAAGTTTTTAAAATGAATATACTATCTATAAAACCAGAAATAATTTTGAAAAAATATCTACATAATCAGCTTAATAGTACACATTCTAACTTCCTTAAAAATCAATACTATTACATTTTTCTTTTTTGTGTGTATGGTACTGGGGATCAAACTCAGGACCTTGCACTTTGCCAGGTAAGCACTTATTCTACTGAGCTATCTCCCCAGCTATTACATTTTTCAAAATGCACCAGGCATCAGCTACTCACCCAGCCTCTGTGTATGTGTCCATGTGTGTGTGTGCATTTGTGTGTACATGTGTTCATATGTGCATGGTATGTGCATGCATGTACGTGTATGTATATATACACTGCAAGATATCTACTAAATGAGCTGGCAAAGTTTACAGGTGACTTTGGCTCTAGGCCTTTCCCTCTCAGAACTGTCCTGAATGTTTCATTTGAATTAATTTTACCTGCTTTAAGTAATAGGGAGAGGGCTGAGTTCCCACCCTGCTTTCACCTGTTTGACACATCTGTTATGTGAATCATCATTTTTTTGTTTGTTTAAATTTGAGTTTTGGTTTTTTTAAGGCAGACTCTTGCTATGCAGCTCAGGATGGCCTTAGGCTCACGATATAACCCAGGCTGGCCTTGAACTTTTTTTTTTTTTTTTTGTCTTTTTGAGACAGGGTTTCACTGTCGGTTCAGGCTGGCCTTAAGCTCACTTTGTAGCTCAGGGTGGTCTCGAACTCACAACAATCCTCCTGCCTCAGCCTCCAGAGTGCTGGGATTACAGGCATGCGCCACCACACCCGGCCTGGCCTTGAACTTGGCACCATCCTTCTGAGTGCTGGGGTTACAGGCATGTGTCACCATGCCCAACAAATCCTCATTTCTTGGAGAGGGAAAACTTGAGAAGCTAAGTTTGAAATTCCTTGTGTATAAGTAAATACAATTATACCACAAATATGATATACTTTAAATGATTTCCTAGTATACAAGCCATGATTCCCCTTTATTGCTGAAAAGTGAGCTCCCTTGGTGGGCACACATAATGAAAAGCACTTATTAGCAAACGTTAAACCTCTTGCAATACAGTCACCACCAATACAAGAACAAAGTGGCTATCTCACTTTAAGATAATCAAAGATGTCACTATGACAGAGACTGTGCAGCTACCTGGGGATGTCGCCTACACACCGCCCAGACAGTACTTACCAAGTACAGGTTTGTAGATGTTTGTTAACTTAGCAAATGATGGAAATAAATGAGGAAGATAATACTTTCGAAACAATGTAAAAAGAAATTTAAAACCAGTATCTTGATTTTCTTTATTCTTCCACTCCAAGCTTGCAGCCTTTGGATAATATGTGGAAAAGAACATATGTATATTTACACTTAAAATTAACATATATGAAAATGAAATGCTGTTATGATTAAAGTTTCTATCCTAAACTTTTAAAAATGACAAATAATATTGATAATCATGTAACAAAATCATATTTTAACAAAGCTCAAAAGATGACAGACATGGATTTTCCACAAGATATATGGTATCATATATTTTAAAACTTGCTCTACTACATAATATCTATATTTTCCATGTGTTTAAACATTCCTTGTATCATAAAAAAATTAAGCAGAAAAAAATCAATTACTTTTTTCTCTGAATTCAAAAAGGCCATTTATAAATAAAGAGGAGTGAAAGAAATCTTCTTCTTTCATCCAATGTTATCTAAATTACACAATGAATATCAAAAGGAATAAGTTACAGGATCATGACAAGCACTCTCATTAAGAACAATTCACAGGCTCAAGTAAACCTAGTCTTCTCAGTCCAGCTGCAGGTTGAGTTTAAAGCTTTCAGTGTTGAAATAACATTCTGTCCCTCAAAAGCCCAGGCAGTGGGAGCACCACAGAGCAGCTCAACAGCTAGCAATACCTTCCAGAACCAATGACAACCTGTTACAGAGGCACAGTCTCCCCCATATTACTAAGACATAGATGGCATGAGGACTTACAGAGGACCTGTCAGTGGCTCTGAACACTTAATAGACCAAAGCAGAGCTTCTACCTCCCTTCAATATGAGCCCACAAAGAAAATGACAGCATCTGAGGTCCAAGGAAGACAGTACTTTTGTCAGCCCATAGCAGAGGAACTCAGTGTCTGTGACCTGTCAGGGTCTCTGCTCTGATGACTCACTTCAACAGACAGGAGGGAAGGCAAGAGGGAGGTACAGACATGCACAGCACACACGCACACTATTCCGCCAAAGTCTCCTGCAGTCAGGGGTGGGGCTTTTGAAAGGCCCTAGCCTTCCAAGGTCAGCGAAGACTCAGGACATAGGAGAACCTGTACTGCAACATCATGAAACTCAGTTGAGCTCCAAATTTTCTGAACAAGGAGATTATGAAGCCACAGAGGAAAGACATTGAAGTTCTAAAGTGTGCCTGGGGAGAGTCACATGAATAGAAAACTTTCTCTCAAGCTCTCACAGAGAGCATTCTGGTCAAGCATTGGCCATGACTCATCCACATGGATGACACAGACAAAGGATCTACAGAATAACGTACAGGACTACAAGATAAACCCTGAGAGGACTTCACTGGCCACATAGGAAATATAAAGTTCATGTGTTGGTATATAAGTCTTGATCTATCTAGGTCTTAACCATCCAGCAGAAAAGTATAAAAATGAAGTATACATCGTGGGGCCATAATATTAAGCTGAGCTGTAAATGGCTATGGTCGACAATTTCTTTGAATAACTCACTATGGTTGTAGAATGCTGGACTGTGTTGGATTGTGGTGTTGAGTTCAAGCACCTCAGTTGGTTGAATGTCAATGGAGTGCCCACTTTTGACAGGTGTAGACAAAGGAAGGGGTGGAGAAAGAAAAAATCATGATGTGTGTGTATAGATAGTACAGTTGGGATAGATAACGCTGTGCTTCTACATAATTCTATGAGAGGCAAGATCTGCACTAATGGTGGTTGGACAGGATATTATGTCAGCTTCTAGTTCTACGGTCATCCACCAGGAAAATAATTATTGAATTTTTGATATAA
This sequence comes from Ctenomys sociabilis, assembly GCA_004027165.1. NCBI lineage: Eukaryota > Metazoa > Chordata > Mammalia > Rodentia > Ctenomyidae > Ctenomys > Ctenomys sociabilis. The sequence continues at coordinate 49,753 of PVKA01004110.1, read as the reverse complement.
TTCAGGTATAAAAAAATAAGATAAGTAAGCAGCTACACTCTTAATTCACTGATAAGAGATATCTGCTAAAATAATATCTGTAAATATAATATCATGTATGCACCTTGTACAATACCAAAACATTATGAAAACAGTTTGCAATGTATTAATTTATCGAATCTGTATGGTT
>PVKA01004110.1:0-49484 GCA_004027165.1 Ctenomys sociabilis | reverse complement strand
TTTCAATAAAATAAAATAAAAAAAAAAAGGTGTCTGCATCATAGAGGTGTCGTGCTCATCAGTTCACTGACACACCCACACATGCACAGCTAGCCTGCTGTTGGGAGGCAGGGCTTGGCCAGAAGAAGTATATTCCTGGGCTGTGACTCTGCAGGGGACGTCTCCCTCCCTGGAGCCTCCTCTTTCTACTTTCTGGCTGCAAAGGAGTGAGCAGCTTTCCTCCATGATGCTGCACCCTTGCACCATGATGTTGCTGCCTGGAACTCAGCCATCCGTGGACTGAATCCCCTGAACCACGAGTTGTGTTTCTACAAGTTGTGGGTATCAGGCAAGGCAGGCAGCAATAAGAAAGTGGACTGATATAGGAGGTTCACAGTGCATGTACAAACCCAACCCTACATCACGGCTATCTCACTAGACATACGGCTTGGGGGTCACATGACTTATGTGAGGTCACAATGCATCCAGAATGAGAACCCAACACATTCAAGTTCTTGATGCTCTGTGCTGACTTCTGGGACAAATGAATGTCAATCACTTCTGACCCAGTGGCACAGGACAGGATAAGTAGGAATGGAGCTACCAGAAAGTGGCAGAATTCCCTCATGGGGTTCTTGGGATTTTGAAGTCCTTCTGATTCTCGTGCAGATAAAGGAAATGGGGAAAGGCACATTTTCCAACAAGACTCAGTACTCAGAAGCGGCCAAGTACTGAATCTTGGAAAACAGCAGTGAAAAGCACAGATTCCCAAAGAAAAGTAGAAATCTGGAATGGAAAAAGAAAGAACAGAAGGGAGAGTGAGAAAGACAGAAATAAGACACAGAGAAAGAGATAGACAATGACAGACTAAATATATATATATATATATATATATATATATATATATATATATATATATATATATATATATATATATATAATGAGAAAATCCAGTGGAGGTAGTCCTGTCAAATCACCTCAAAGAATGAGTAGAGAAAATCCTGAAGTATGTTCCCTCTCCAGATGGACCCCCAGACCCTCCATGTACCAGGGCCCAGTTTTGTAGCTGTGACAGGGCAGAGTGTAGGGTACAGTGGGTAGCAAGGAACACTACATGAGGAAGCAGGTGTGGCAAAGAGGAGATGGTTCTAGCACCCTAGCTGGGAAGAGAAAGACAGGGATAAGACCCACCAGGAGCCAGGAAGGAGGTAAGGGTAAAGTGCTGGTACAATTTACCCTAACTTGCTGACATTCAGAAATTCAGACCAAGTTGTCTGGTAACATGCCATGGTTTCAGTTCTATGTCCTGCTGATGCACCCAGCAAAGGGTGATATGGCCAAGGGGCAGTGGCCTGCCTGTGTTCCCAGCCATTGCTCAGCTCTCAGAAGAGGGATCCACCGCCCCTCATCCTGTCATGCTGGGTGGACACAAGGGGCCAGGAAGGGATAAAAAAGAAATAGTTCAGGCACACCCAGTAAAACAGTCCATGTGCTTGGTCTGTGCACAACACCTGCAATCACCACAAAGAAAGAATATGGTAACACAGAAGAAAGGAGGCAACATTTTCTCCTTCTTCCTGGAAACTAGCCCTTCACTGAAACAGCTAAAGCTCTTCCTCTGACCTGAATGACCATATACTTCAATAGCATCTGAAGGAAAAAGCAGGTTTGGTCCTCGGCCGTTTTCTCCCCTGAGATGGCTGGCAGGAGTGGAGCAATTTCTTCTGGATATATCTTTGCTGCAGGTTAGAAAATAGAGAGAGCGCTTTTATTGAAATTCAATTTAAAGAGTATGTACTCAGGGTTTTAAAAAGCAGAATCTACAAAGATATAATTGTCACCCTGTGGAGGGTCATACCAAGTCCAAGCTGGTGTGTATGAAAGGCCCACTTCTGCAGGTTGCCCTTTCCCTCTCAGACTCTGCTTTTGTCAGCTAAGACCAAACGCCACCTATGCAGTAGCAAACCATGGCCCTCAGGAGACTCCGTGGAGACTCTGGGACTTCAATGGCCTGAGAAGGCCACTGCTGTCACGGTACCAATGCTGCATCGCATGCACAGAGAGCAAATGAAGACAAATGCCCACTTCTGGAAGGAATCACAGTGCTGAGGACAGCAGCAGCAGCACTGAGCGCAGACTGAAACCTCAGCAGAAGGCACCAAGCATTCGGTCATACCATGTGCCTACTTCCTGCCCCTCAACAGCTGTCCCTCCCAGCCTGTCCCACTTCCACCACTTCAGTAAATTCCTCCCATCATTATTTCATAATAGACTCCAAGTCTGAAGAGCCCAAAGTTTGTAAGAAACTACTGGGGACTAAGGGAATAATTCCTCTTCAGATTTCTAGTTAAGAAAAGGAAAACCTCAGGAATTCCTGTTGTAAGTTTCATGAGACCTGTAAACCCACTTACCGTCAGCTACACTAGGGCTTGGATTGATGAGGGTCTCCAGGGTGCAGGGCCCCCTAGAGGATAAGACCGCTGGGAAACCAGGCACAAGGCAAGCAAAAATCAGCACCTGCTCTTCTGCACAGTTCGTCTGAAGTGCTTGAAGCCACAAAAGAAACAGCCTGATTCCTTCACATCTTATCTAAAAGCAAATTGAAAATGTATTTGTAGAAATGTGCTGTAATGTACATCTTAACAAAGCGAAGCTAGAGGTCAAAGGCACTAAAGTAGACCAAGTCCTTCCCTTGGTGAAGATAATGTGCTGCAGGATACCATGAAGGTTAGCATTCTGCAACCAGTGGGGTCTGGGTTCAAGTTCAGCCTCTGCCACGTTCTAGCTGTGACCCACAATGCACTTCACTTCTCCAAGCTTTGGTCTTTCCCTGTGTAGAACAGGGACAGCAGTTTCTACCACAGAAGATCACTGGAAGCACTGAGTGAATTGACACATCCAACGCACACAAAGTCTGGCTCCCAGTGTGCACTGCGTATCTCCTGTTAATAGTATTTCATTCTGCAACCTCGGTGCTCAACTAGCCATGAAAACAACAAAAATAGCCTCCCTGAAAATTTGCACCATGATTTTGATAGAATTTTGGTCACTGTCTCTAACATTTCACTCTGCTTGCATGCTTGAAAACACTTCAAGTGCAAGGAGATTCTGAAGACCTGGATCAATGAGACAGATCACCCCCTACCTGCCCAAGCTTATCCTCACCTTAGTGTCCTAAATCTGCACCTGTACCTGCTCCACACAGGTAGCATCACCTGGGAGGAGACATTAACACAGGTATATGTGTTCCTTTTCTTCCTCTATCCTTGCTTTCAACTTCAACTTATTTCTAGAATCTGAAGTACTCATCTCTCCTTTTCTTTATTTCTACATAGTTGACAAGATAATGTTCATAAGAGAAGCTGTGTAAGCAAAAGGGAATGAAAACTGTCAGGCACAGCTGTAAGATGTGGTGAGCTCCAAATCCAGACAACTGGAGAGGCTGCCTCAGCCAACTCCAGGTGGCAGCGCTTCCTCCTGCAACTGTGAGTCAGACCCCAGGCTCTGGAGGAAAACCAAACGGCAGACAGTAAGAGGTGCGCGCCATGTCAGCACATAAGTTCATGTGCACACGTGTAAGAAAAGCCTTTGACGCCCCAGCTGGCCATGGTGCTACACCATTAACTGAGTGGGTGCACAGCAAGCTCCCAGACCCTAGACCCCACCACTGCTCGGCATGAATCTCCCCCAACATGCACCCACCCCTGTCCTCTTCTCCTCTAGCAGGAAAGTGTGGTACTGCTGAGTACCCGACACAACTCAGCCATCAAACAAAACTGCTGCTGCTCTCTCTGCATATAATCAAACAATATGTAACAAGAGGAAAGTGTCTACTGAATTCTGTCACAAGTCTTCAATTGTTTATGTTAACTGAATTTAAGATCACTAGGTAGAAATAGGCTAACAATAAATATAGGATAACAACCTAATCATGTTGTTGGTGTTATTGTGGTTATTGTTGTTTTGAGGCAGAGTCAACAGCTTAGCCTTGAACTCATTATGTAGCCTAGGATGACCTCAAGCTTGAGGTAATCCTCCTGCCACAGCCATGTGCATGATGCCCAGCTATAATGACTATAAAATTATTGTTTTTTTTTTTAAATAAGAGGGGAAAACATGGAATCTACAGTGGCTACAGAGGCTAGAGATATAGTACATGTAAGAAGCAGATATAGTACATGTAAAAATTAACATATCAAATTTTAAGTGGCTGGCATTGTTTAAAGTGGTATAATGGGGCTGGGGAGATGGCTCAGAGATGGCTCAGTGGAATAAGCACTTCCCTGGCAAGCACAAGGGCCTGAGTTCAATCCCCAGTTCCGGAAATAAATAAATAAATAAAGTGATATAAAATCAGCACTGTATTAGCTTATTAAAGGCACATGCACAACTAAATTAGCTACAGGGAATGAGCTGCTATTCCCAAGCAGGCTTCAATCTGCCACTCACGTTTTGGGTCACCTTATTCCAGCATCAACTAACATTGCATCATTATAAAAAGTATTATTGTTTTCAAACAAGCCACTTTTACCCTAATCCCACTATCAACCTGCTGCAAATGAACAAATGCTCAACAGCGAGGCTCTGCTGTCCTTTCCCCCCTAGTCGTTCTCAAAATTAGGAAACTTAATTCAGAGACAACTGTAGTTATAACCACCAGATTGCTGCTATGGGGAGAATTAGGCTCATCAGAGTTGACACATGGAGTGTCATGGAGCATGGATAGGTAGAGTGGCACCCTCCCCTTCAGATGACAAACTGGACTGGCCGCCACCCAGTGTGGGCCCTCAGCTGCCCTGAGCAGGAGCACAGTAAGAACTCACTGCTGAGCTCCAGAACCCAAGCTGCTTTCCCCTACTATGACCTGAAAGATACCTCACAACAACTCATGGTACAAAAAGAAAAGTAAGGAGCACAAAATTTTCCAAAAGTTAAAACTAAGTCAAGTGACTTGAAAGATATCTTTTTAAAGTATATGCCTGCAAAAACAAATTTTAAAAAATAAAGTATATGCCTGCAGGATATAGCATCCCATTCATCCTGCAGAGCAGGTACATACACATCACACCAAGATCATTTCCTCCCTGCACACCCCAGATCTCCTGCCCACTCCATAGTCTACCTCCTTTCTCACACCCTGTTTTGTTTTGTTTCCTTTCCATAAGGGGATAGATGGATCCTCAAACCATAATATTAAGTGAAATTAGACACAGAACACTAAATATTTGCAAGGTTCTCTAATGAGAAACCCAAATTATAATTTAAAAGTTAAAATAAAAGATGTTTCCCCCAAAATGGCCTAACTTTTCCATTTTGTAGCATTAAAAAAATTAAATGAAAAAGACATTATTTTTTTCTAAATACCTTTATAGAATTTCCAGTGTGTAGAAGCTTCTTTAAAGTTGAGCCTAAAAATTAAAAAAAAAAATTAATTAGACTGCATATAAGTGAGATATATTTTTAAAAGATCAGTTTTAGAAAGAACAACTAAACTTTGACAAAAGGCATCCAAAATAAAGGTTGCAGGGGGCCAGGGACATAACTCAGCAATGTAAGTGCCTGCCTGGCAAGCACAAGGTCTTGAGTTCAATCCCTGGTACCGCCAAAAAAAAAAAAAAAAAAAAAAATGAGGACTTTGTACAAAGTAAAGGTTGCCCTTCAGAAGCAAGCAAAGCAAGTTCATACAAGAAAAGATATTTTTAAGATAAAAACACTTCAACTATGTTCCTCTTCAAAATCCTTTAAGGGTCAAAATGATTCATATTGCTGAAACACAAATGCCCTGTGTATTATGTAGGAATATCTCATCATTCACAACATAAAAAATATTTTTTAATGCTTAAAGGTAAAAGCATGGGCTGGGGGCCTGATTCCCAAGCCTATAGTGCCAGCCCTGCCGTGGGGGCATGCTGAGTCAGCAATTGAGACTGGGCATGGCAGCATGCGCCTATAATCCCAGCTCTTGGGAGGCTATAAACAGGCAGATTAGTAATACTCCGATCTAGTAGTGAGACCCCGAACACACCCTGTAGACCCTTCTCTAAAATACAAAAAGAAAAAAAAAAAGGTAAAAGCAACAGAAAACTGCTGTTCACAGAGCATTTTTACAAGAACATTTACAATTACTCAGGATGGTGTACTTCTCTGGTGGCAATGATGAACACATTTGCAGGGCTGGGGCTCTGCATAATCCTTCAGAGCAGCACACTGCTGCTGTGGCAGATCCACAAGGACCACTGCAAAACTCTAGTGCTCAGCCACTTACAGTGAAGAAAGTCTCTCTGGGGGTGGAACTCATTTCATCATCACAGGAGCCACCCAAAGGAGATCTATCCACAAAAAGGAAGCAGTGGGGTAAGGAACTAGGGCCTCCCTCAGGCCATGCAAGTGCTCTACCCCTAAGCCACACTCTCGCCTTGTATCTTTGAAAACAGGAATGTCAGGGAAGGTGAGATAGTTCATGGACTAAGAGCCTGCTTAGGAGAGCACAAGAACTAGGGTTTGATCCCCCACACCACATGCTATGCTGGCCCAGGCCCTGGGCCACTAGGCTAGCCACCAAGACTGGGTGTAGTGATCCACTCCTGTAATTCCAGGCCTGGGGAGGCTGAGATGGCAGGATCACTATGAGTCTGAGCTGCATAGAAAGACCCTGTACCAAATAAACAAATAGTTTTGTTTTTAAAGAAAATTAATTCCTCAATAGTATCTTCAAAATCTACTTTTTTGCTTCTCATCTACTCATTTTCAGATGTGAGAATGGTTATCTTTTGATTTTTTTAAAAATAGATGTACAGGGTCTTTCTGCACACTCCAGACTTGTAGTGATCCTCTTGTCTCAGCTTCCCTAGTGCTGGGATTACAGATATATGCTATGATGCCCAGCTGGGCATGGCATGCAGTGCTAGGGATTGAACTGGGTCCTTGTGCTTACCCGGCAAGCACTTAGACTGCCAAGCTATCTCCCCAGCCAGGAATAGAACATTGTACAACAATTCTGGAAAACCACCAGGTGGTTCAATATCACCTTTATATGAGTCTGTTCTATCCTTAAGAGATGGAAAAGCATACACCCACACAAAGACTTTTGCACAAACACTTAACAGTAGCTTTGTCTGTAATAAGTAAATACTAAAAATAACCCAAATGTCTATCAATGAGCAGATGACTAAAAAAAATTACAGCAAAACCATACAATAGAAAAATTTATAAAACCATGAACTATTAAAATATAAAACAAATTAATCTCAAAATAATTACACCAAGTGAAAGATGCCATACAAACAAGAGAGCACATACTGCATGACTGTACTTATTATGGAAGGCTCCAAAACCTGCAAGCTAGTCTGCAGTGACAGACAACCTCCAACAGTTGCCTGGAGATGGGCAATGAGTGGGAGGCAAGAGAAGGATTTCCAGGGATGGGAAACTTTCAGGGGTGGGATTGAAGCCTATGCTCATGATCCTGATGGTAGCAGCAACGTCACAGGTACATACCTAGGTCAAAACTTTTCAGAGTGCTCATTTTCAATATATTCAATTCACTGTACACTCATTTGAGTCCCAGGAAAACTATTTAACAGTAAGGTAAAACAGGGCAGGTGGCCTGGAGGGGAGTTGGGGTGAAGGCTCAGGAAGAGGTGAGTTACGGTGAGACACAGATCTGCACCATGTCAAGGGTCTTGCTTTATCTTGGTCTTAACCATCCAGCAAAAAAGTATAAAAACAAAGTATAAAAAGTAAAGCCATATTAATAGGCTGAGCTGTAAAAGGCTCAGGTCAACAACTTCTGACATTGCCAGTACTATGGATAACCCACTACTATTATGGACTATTGGATTATTTGCTGAATTCATACACCTATAATATTCAAATGGTAATGGAATACTCATCTCTGACAAACTAAACAATAAAAGCAGATATAAATGAAGGACCATTTTGTATCTGTATATACAAAATAGGATAGATATATAGCTACTTTCTCTTAATTCAATGAGAAGAAAAATTTATACTAACAGTGTTTGGATAGGATATCATGTCTGCATCTTGTACTATGAATAACTACTATGAAGACAACAATATGCAATGTATTAATTATTGTAACTGTTCTACTAATCTGTTTTGAAACTGTCTCATTGCTATTTGTTTCTCAATAAAAGTAATAAAAAAATCTTATTGTCTACAGTAAACTTGGTCAAGACTTCAAAAACAAATAGCAACTAACAGTTTTAACAAATCCTAATGAACCAGAAAGAATATAAGCACTATGGCAAGACATGTAAAACAAATATGTATAATTACTATGACAGTGAACTGATTGTGTCAATGTTGGTAAGAAATGCCCAACTAAATTGGATCAGTGCAGTCTGGGTGTGGCAGAGGGGATTTACTAAAGATTTGCTGGGATTTACTGGATGTGAATGACAGTAACTAATAGGCTTGCTGTCTGAATGATATAAAAGGGAAACTAAGAAGGCTCACTTCGATTTCTTTGGAGAAACTACAGTCTTCACCTTTACCCTAGACATCACTCCTGGCTTCTAGCACAGATCCTCTAGCCTTTGGAAGCAGAACCATCAGCCTTGGTGCAAATCCATCAGCCTTCAGTGCCGATCCATCAGACTTCCGGTGCAGACCCATCAGTCTTCAGTGCAGACCCATCAGCCTTCAGTGCAAACCCATTAGACTTCTGGTGGAGACCCATGAGTCTTTGGTGCAGAACTGACTGCCTTCAGTGCAGACCTATTAGACTTCCAATGCAGAAACAGCAGCCTTCAATACAAAACCCATCAGATTTCTGATGCAGAACTGTCAGTCTTTGGTGCAGATCCAGCAGCCTTCAGTGCAGAAACTTCCACCTCCTGATAAAGACTTACAGGGGACACTACAATGTGCTCCAGGCCTTCTACTGGATCCTTCAGATTTCAAATGCACTCTTCCATACATGACTTGTGGGAAGCTACTATAAGCCAATCTTGTAATTCTTACATATTTGTATGCCATATACCTCTCATTAAACTGGTTTCTCTAGTAGGCATTGGCTGATGCAATTTTGGAACCTGAAGTGGCTCTAGAGAAATAGAATTCTAAAGACAATATTCTGTTATAGCATCAGTGGTTCCTGGAGTCAGCCCTCTAATCTGATAAGACCTTTAGATGCCATGATCTCACCTTCTGTGGGGAATACTGACAAAAGTAGCATGAGCTCTTTAAAGAAATACATGATGATCCAGGCATGGTGTTGCACACCTGTAATCTCAGCACTCAGGAGACTGAGGCAGGAAGGTTGCCATGAATTTGAAACCAGTATAGCTCCATAGTGAGTTCAAGGCCAGTCTGGACCACACTGCAAGACCCTGTCTCAAAATATCAAAAGAAAAAAAGGAATATGAAATGTAGATCTGTTTGACTATCCTAACTCACCACTTGTGAGATTTAAGAAATGTAGTGACTCCACATATGATTTTTTAATATTTCTGGCAGAGTGGAAAATATAATAATGCTGGCTGGTTACTCTTAGCATTTCTGGAGAAACTAGTGAAGACAAACAGTGAGCTCAAAACATCCACAGGAAATCTCAGGTCTTCTAACTATGAGGACAAGTTGCTAAGAGCAAATAAGGAACTCAAGATTCAAATTCCCAGGTCCAGAAATAAATAAAAAATTTAAAAGTTTCTAAGTATGTCCTGAAAGAAAATCTTTTAGACACAAAGCCAAAATTGAAAGAAAAAAAACAAACAAACAAACAAAAAAAAACTCAAGCCCAATTCAATTGGTTAAAATACAGCATGAGTTTAATGCTCATTCTCCAACAGCATCTGAAGTAAAGGTGAGGGCACTGATTGAAAAAAAAAAAAAATAGGATCCTACCAACTGGGATGGAAATGTGTGGGAGGAAGCTGAAGATGTTGAGTTTCTAGATGTTGATAAGATTATTTTGTGAGAGAAGGATATTTCCCCACCTGCAGTGACAGAGACACCCCCAACCCCACTCCTGGAAGTGTTGGCCTCTCCTAGAACACCTGGGGAAACTAAGCCTGTGTTGACCTAACCAGAATAATGCTGACACTCCTCAGCATCCATTCTCACCACCTCTAGATGTACAACCAGGCTCAAATCACAGAAAGCACTTAAGGGTGAAGTACATAGGTACGACCCATGAGGAGTTCTGCTATTCTCCCAAGGCATTTCTTGAGTTCTTTAACTGTGATAAGCAGAGGCCTGACGAGTGTGGGAATGGATTTTACTGGTGTGAGATAACAGCGGCAAAAACATACACCTGGATCAGGCTAAGTTTGTGGATATGGGCCTATTAAGCAGAGATTCTGAATTTAATATTGCAGCTTGTGGAGGAAAGAAAGATATTAGTAGTTTATTTGACTGGTTGTTAGAAGTATGCATCAAAAAATAGCCTAATGTGAATGAGTTAGAGATGCCAGATATTCCGTGGTTTACTGCTGATGAGGGGATTCAAAAGCTTAGTCAAAATCAGAATGCTGGAGTGACCGGTCATGTTAAATCTAATCCTCTAAACTAGGATGATCCAGAAAATGTACTCTTCCCTAACATGTTGAGAAACAGACTTGTAAAGTGAGCACCAGCATCTCTGAAGAGCCTTGTCACTGCTCTTCACTGTATACCAGTTCTTACAGTAAAGATTGTGGTTAATCAAAATTTAACCACAAATTTAATTTAAAAGCAATAGGTTGGGTCCTAAAGTGGCAGGGATCAAGTGAAAGCATTTAATGACTATTAATCACCAAAGGCAAGGTGCACATACTAATGACAATGGCCAGCAAAAATAGAACAATGATCAGAATGGTCTGACACAAGTGAAACACACAGGAAGCCTACAAAGATTTTATTAGCTCTATATAATCAGAAAAATGTAAGAGCAGATGAACAAAAATCTACTTCAAACTGTAATGACAGGGACTCACAGTCACCAACAAGTTCCTGGAATGAAGCTAGTTTAGAGGCCCAGAACACCTTGAATGAAGGGAGGCTGGGTCCCTGTGAGGAAAAATGCTGGTGCCGCACCAAAACTTCATACAGTCAAGCTTTCTCTCATCCTTCCACAAGGGGACCTAAGGCCTTCTACCTGATTAATGGTATACTAGGAGAAAGGAAATGAATAGACATTTCAGGGACTACTGGATACTGGTTCTGAGCTAATGCTGATTCCAGGCATGGTAGCCCTCCAGTAAGAGTAGAAGCATATGGAGGTCAGGTAATCAATGGAGTTTTAGCAAAAATCTGATTCACAGTGAGTCCAGTAGATCCTCAAATCCATCCTATAGTCATTTCCACTGGTCCAAAATGCATAATTAGGTTAGATATACTTATGACTTAGAAGAATCCTCACATTGGTTCCAAAACCTATAGTGTGAGGGGTATTGTATTTGCAAAGGCCAAATGGAAACCATAAGAGTTGCCTTTGCCTGGTAAGACAGTAGACCAAAAACAGTATTTGACTGGAGGGACTGCAAAGATTCGTGCCACTATCAAGGACTTGAAGAATACAGGGGTGATGGTCCCTACCACACCCCCACTTAATTCTCACATTTGGCCTGTGAAAAAGAAGGATGAGTCTTACAGAACCATGTTAGATTACCATAAACTGTATCAAGTGGTGACGGATAGCTCGGTGGTACCATCACTCTGTGATGTCCTTGCTTGAGCACATTAACACATCTGCTAGTATTTAGTATGCAGCTAGTAATCTGGAAAATGCCTTTTTCTTCATAGCTATCCACAAGGCCCATCAGAAACAATTTACTTTCAGCTGGCAAGACCAGCAATATACCTTCACAGTCTTATCTTGGGGCTATATCAATTCGCCAGGCCTGTGTCACAACTTAGTTAACAGGGATTTTTTTTTTTTTTTTTTTTTTTTGTAGTACCGGGGATTGAACTCAGGACCCTGTGCTTGCCAGGCAAGCACTTATTATACTGAGCTATCTCCCTCGTCTAGTTAATAGGGATCTTGATCACCTTTTTCTTTCCTAAAGTATCACACTGTTCCACTAAACTGATGATACTATATTGTGTTGACTACACCAAGTGACCAAGAGGCAACAATCTCTCTGGATTTGTTAGTTAAACATTTCAGAGCCAGCAGATGGAAAATAAATCCAACAAAATTTCAAGGTCCTTCTGCCTCATTGAAATTTCTAAGAGTCCAATGTTATGGGGCATATAGAGATATCCCTTCTAAGGCAAAAGATAAGTTGTTGCACTTTGTTCCCCCTACAACCAAAAATGAAGCACAACACCTAGTGAAAATCCAGCCTATCTGGATTTTAGAGGCAACATGTTCCTCACCTAAGTGTCTTACTCCAACCCATTTACCTAGTGACTCAGAAAGCTATTTTTTGAGTGAAACCCAGAACAAGAAAAGGCTCATCAACAGGTCCAGGCTGCTGTGCATGCTGCTATGCCCCTAGGGCCACATGATCTAGATGTCAGTAGTAGATAGAGCTGGTGTCTGAAGCCTCTGACAGACCCCCATAGGTGAACTGCAGAAGAAGCCTTTAAGAATGTAAGGCAAGGTTCTGCCATCATATGCAGACAAGTACTCTCCCTTTGAAAAACAGCTCTTGGCCTGCTGCTGCACATTGGTGGAAACTAAATACTTGACCATAGGGCACCAGGTCACCATGGGACCTGGGTCACCTATCACGGCTTGAGTATTACTTGATCCAGCAAGTCATAAAGTTGGCCATGCATAACAACAGTCTATCATTAAATGGAAGTGGTATATTTGTGACTGAGCCAGGGCAGGTCCAGAGGGTACAAGTAAATTACATGAGGAAGTTGCCCAGATATCTGTGTCCCTATGCCTGCTACACTGTCCTCTGTTTCCAAGCATGCACCCTATGGGGTGGGCTAGGACCTGGTTTATGGGTGATTCTTTATGTTATGCAGGTATCACCTGCAGATGGACAGCTACAGTATTACAGCCCCTATCCAGAACATCCCTAAAGGAGAGGGTGAAAGGACATTTTCACAGTGAGGAAAACCTTGGGCACTGCACCTGGTGGAACATTCTTCCTGGAAAGAAAAATGGCCAGCTATGTGAGTATATACTGATTCATGGGCTATAGCTAAGGATCTGACTGGTACTCAAGAACCTGAAAGGAACATGACTAGAAAATTGGTGACAAAGATAGAGAAGAGGTATGTGATGGATAGACCTCTCTATATGGCAAAGGATGTAGAAATATTTTTATCCCACATAAACACTAAATAGTGAACTCAGCCAACAAGGATTATAACAATTGAGTGATAGGATCACCTGTTCTGTAGGCAGCAGTCAACCTCTTTCTTCAGCCACATTAGCCATTGCCCAATGGGCTCATGAACAGAGTGGCCATGGTGGTACTGATGAAGGTCATGCACTTGCTAAGCAACATGGATTCCCACTTAACAAGCTATTATGATCTGGCTACAGCCATGACTGATGCCCAGCAGAAACCAACATTGAATCCCCAAATATGGCACCATTCCCAGGCATGATCAACCTACAATCCAGGGGCAATCTGCTTATATTGGACATTTTTCACCATGGAAAGGACAATCACTTTGTCCTTATTGGCACAAACACTTATTATTATTCTGGATATGGATTTTCCTTCCCTGCATGTATTGCTTCCACTAAAACTGCTGTCCATGGACTCACAGAATGCCTCATCTACTGTCACAGAATTCCACACAGCATTGCCTCTGACCAAGGAACATATGTTATGGCCCAAGAAATGAAACAATGTGCTTATGCTCATGGAATTCACTGGTGTCACCATCTAAAAGTGGCCAGATTGATAAAAGGGTGGAATGATCTTTTTTTTTTTCTTTTTTTTGATGAGGGGTACTAGGACTCGAATTCACGATCATGTGGTTGCCAGACAGGCACTATGCCACTGAGCTATACCCCCAGTCCCATGGAATGGTCTTTTGAAGACACAGGTACAGTGCCAGGTAGGTGGCAATAGTTTGTAGGGTTGCGGGTAGGTTCTTCAAAAGGCTGTATATGCTTTGAAACAGCATCCACTATATGTACTGTGCCCCATAGAACATGTACATAAATACCATAGCTAGGATTTATAGGACCACAAGTCAAGGGCTGGAAGTGGGAATAGTACCACTCACCATTACCCATAGTGATGCGCTACCAAAATTTGTGCTTTCTGTTCCCAATTTTTTCTCTACTGGCTTAGAAGTCTTAGGTTCAGGGTGGGAAGGCCTTCTTGTACCAGGAAGCACAACTATACATTGAAATGGAAGCTTCCCCCTGGTCTCCTCATGCCTTTGAGAAAATAAGCTAAAAAGGGAGTCACAGTGTTGACAGTGACAATTGGCCCAGACTATCTATCAAGGGAGATTGTGCTATTATTCCACAATGGGGGAAAGGAATGTACCTCCTTAGACCACACAAGACCCCTGAGGGTGCCTTCTAGTATTAACATACCATTATTAAAGTCAAAGGAAGATATAACAACCCAATCCAGGAAGTATGACAAATGGTCCAGAACTTCAAGCATGAAAATATGGGTCACCCCACCAGGGAAAGACCCAAGATCTGCTGAAGTGGTTATTAAAGGCCAATGGAATACAAAATAGGAAGCAGAAAAAGCTAGTGACCCCATCATCCATTATAGAAATAAGGATCATAATTGCAATAGTTCTCTTCTAATATGCTTCCAGTGTAGTTTGCTGATAAGCATAATGTTGGTTCTCTAGTAATTTTAACCCTATATTATAATGTTCAGGTTATTCTCAGGATGTTGAGAGTAAGCATCACCCAAAGAAAACTTGACTTCTATTCTGGGAGAGAGTCGGTGAATCTGTTGTATACAGGATAGTTGTACCATGTTAAGAGATAATTATGAACTTGTATACTTGTATCTGGAGATTATGGTTTAAGGAACTGTGCCTGGTTGTCAAGTTTACAAGAGGAGGATTATGACACTGAACTGATTGTGTTCATTTGAGTAAGAAACATCCAATTAAATTGGATAGCACATTGTGAGTGTAGCTGAAGGGATTTAGTGAAGATCTTCTGGGATTTGCTGGGTGTGGGTGATAGTAATCAATAGGCTTGCTGCCTGAATAGTACAAAAAGGAAACCGAGAAGAAGGCTCCTTCTGTTTCTTTACCTTGGACATCACCTCCTGGCTTCCAGGGCAGAGCCTTCAGCCTCCTGACATGGACTAACATGGAGTACTAACAGCTACAGGCCTCACCTGGATCCTTCAGCTCTCTAGGGCACAGACAGTCCTTTTGTATTTTTCTGCAACTAACTCTTTAGGCAGCCACTGTAACCCAATTTTATCAATTCTTATGTTTGTGTATATTAATTAAATTCATTTCTCAGGAAGTACTGGCTAAAACAATTACCAGGCTAGAATCTCTTATCAACAATTTTAAAATTAAAAACACTGGGACAACTGAAGCTTTTTTGAGTAAGTCAGTAGTGGACAGAACCTATGGTGACAACACCTGACAAAGACTACTTGCAGTTTCCTTATGCCATCAATGGTCAACTTTAACATCCATCACAAGCTCCAGAATTAGCAGCTCATTTGGTGAGAGACAGCTGTGGTGTTATACACAGACATTCATGGGGTTGATATACCAGATTGTCTGCTTCATTGCTGATCTAAAATCTGAGTAAGTCTGATTCCAAAACACATCAAGGCCATGAACCATCATAAGCAAGAAGTGGACCTGTAAAAATACCAATCTCTACCAAATGTGGTTAATAATGCAAAACTGTAGTTTATTTGCAAAGGGTCTATCTGACTCAAGACTTAACTATATGAGCATCACAATAAATAAGGATGGTCTTACATCTGAGCAGAGTACAGGGACATCTATTCCATACACCAAGTAAGTAACACACACGCTACACTGCAGTTCCAGAGATAAGTGCTCTGCATCCAGTCATGGAGTCTGAGGCCTCTGGTCAATCTGATGCTACAAAACTGGGTAAAAACTATTTGTCCCAGAAATTGTAACCAGGTTTTGCAGTTTGGGTAACATAAAAGTAATACCACTCATTGCCCATCAGATGTGTGAAGTTTCACAACATAAATGCAAATTAATTTTCATATAGTTTTAATAAGTTTATTCATACTGAGGGGATCCAATAATCTTCACATATTCTAAAGTACTAACTGAGCAAAATGAATATGGTTTTCATACAAATGATAGAAACAAAATTAAAGGATTATACGTACCACCAATAAAAAACACTCCACACAGCTAATTCTCATCGCCACCCATTCCTGCTATTCCATGGAGCAGCACAAATTCCCATGTTCTCTTGCCAAATTAAACTTTACATTTAAATTTTTATTTTTACATGAATCTAAATATACAAACTTTACAATTAAGAAAAACCATGGACAACTCTAAGATTTTAAGTAAAATTTTTGTACGTATTTGAAAGATTTAATGATCAAGGCACTCTCTTAATGTAATGACTTCTTTAATAAGTATCACAGATGTGTTTGCTGTATAATACTTTATTTTCAATTTACAACACATAACTAAATAATTGCATTTCTATAAGAACCAGCTACATTTTTAATAAAAATAACTCCAAATTCAAATTAAGGTTCTAAAATTTGAAATGTCTATTGGTCACAGCATATTCTTTCAAGTTTTGTGACTTTTAATGTATTGATCTCCCACCCAGAAAGCCCATCCCACACTTGATCTGTTCATCATTCCAGGTTCAGATGGAACCTTCAGAAGCTGAGGCAGAAGTACTGCTGTGAGTTCGAGACCAGCCTAGGCTACATAGCAAGATTGTGCTTCAAAAAACAAAACAAAACCATAATTAAATGGAAGGAGCCCCTCTTAAAGATCCCTCAACCCTTCTCAAGAGAATTCTTCAACTTTTCTTCTTAGCTCCTATGATATTTCTTTTACATTGACCATCACACTAATTTTTCTCAACTATCCACTCACTGGGCAAAAGACCTAGCCAAGATAAGGATGGCGAAATAGTCTTTGTTTCTATCAAAGAATTGGGAGCCAATGTCTCTCCCTGGATAAATATTTCAATGAATGAGTAATCTATAGAGTTAGAGCCATCATAAGGTTCATGCTGTCCTCCATATGACCAAATGGCAGATCTTGGGAGGCAGAAGGCATGAAGCAAATAGTCTTTAGATCAGATGGCATAATTTCCAAACCACACCCCAGGATCATTCCAGCTGGGCTGTGCACAGAATTGGGATGGGAAGCTGTTAGCTGTGAACAGACCAACAGAAAGGGCAGCTCCGGCAGTGCACTTTATTTCAAGTTTCCACTGGCTACTGCATCTAACAGCACTCTAACAAAATAACTGAGTCTATGATACAGGCTTAAAGACTAAGATATTTTTGTAAGAAAAATGCAGACATATTAAGAAAATACTCTAGGTCCGTGTTTCTCAAACTATACGCACAGGAACCCCACCCCATGACCCTGGAGGTTTGGTGGGGCCTGAGACTCTGCACCCCACAGCTCCAGGGAAGGTCAGTGATCTGGGAGGCACACTGCAGGGGACACTGCTGGAGAAGACACATGTACATGCCCTCCACGGCGCCAGCTGGACTTGTCTTGGGTTTCAAGAATGAATCAAGATCATTCTGTCTTAATTACTTATTATATCCAGATTAATATTCCTTGCTATAAGCTACCTTGATGATGTTAATTATATGAAGCACTACTGGAGAGTAGATTTTAAAAGTTTATTTAAAAACTTTTTTAAATTGTTCTTACCTATGCTCTGGTAATGCCACCGAAAGAAAATTCGTTCAGGTAGAAACTGCAATATTTTCTGTAAAAAAAGAAAAAAGTACTAAGATACAAATGAAAATATATATTTTCATTTTAGACCTATATTACTTGATATAGAGACCTACATTACTTGATGTATATATATATATGTGTGTGTATATATATATATATATATATATATATATATATTTCCGTATAGAAGAGAAAAACTATATTAACATAGTGTACATATACAAAAACATCATATAGGGGCTGCAGAGATAGTTCAGTGGTCTAAGCACCTGCCTAGGCAAGTGAGAGGACCCGGGTTTTATCCCTGGTACTACATGCAGTGCCAGCCCCACACGGGGTTTAGTGCACATGCCACATGCCTGTAATCCCAGTGCTGGGGAGGCTGAAACAGAAGGATCACTACAAGTCTGAGCTGCATAGTGAGACCCTGTACCAAATACATAAAAACAAATAAATAAAACATCATGTAATACTGTATATGCATTTCCACAGGATAGTTTATGTTGTCCCCAAAACTCGTTTCCTGAATGATTTAAATAAGTTAGCATCTAGGGCCATCAAGTAACTCAGCAGATTAAAGTGCCTGCTTAGGAAGAGGCAGCAACCAGTGCATTCCCTGTTGTGCTGTGCTGGCCCCACTCCCAGAATATGCTGAGATGGCAATTGAGACTGGGCATGGTGGTGTGAGCCTGTAATCCTAGCTCTTGGGGGGCTGAACACAGGTGGGTCACTACAAGTCCGATCTAGTAGTAAGATTCTGAATACCCTGTAGACCCTTCCCTAAAATAAAAAATAAATAAATAAATCAGCATCCAAATTTTAATTCTCCCAATGAAAACAGGAAAAAGAAAAGAAAAAAAAAAAAGAGTCAAAAAATGATCATTCTATCTTGATTTTGTTTTTGTTTTTTGGTGGAACCAGGGATTGAACTCAGACTCTTGAGCTTGCCAGGGAAGCTCTTATTCTACTGAGCTATCTCCCTGGCCCCTCCTTTGACTTTTAAAATCATGAAATCTTCAAGTGGTCATGATCTCTGATATGGTCCCATATTCACATTAATTGACATAAAATATATCCCATGTTTTCCTTGTGGTGTCACTGGCTTAATGTTTAATTCCAAAATTAATACAGAAATTCAAGATAAAAAAATTAAAAGCTGTATAGTTTTAAACTATTTTTTCAATATGCTAGACCTGATATATAAATGCACTTAGTTACAAAACTTATTACAAATTTCAGACATCCATCTACAAGGATGAAACACTATGCAAAGTTATCAAAGGTCATTTCTGTTCATCTATATTAAAAGCAATACATAGCTCATCACATGCTGAAAATCACTAAAGTGAATTTTCTCTATTCTCTTTTTTTGAAGGAAAAATCCATTATTGAATGCTTAACTGCATGCACCTGACATGGAGCTGCTTTTAACTCTAGCACTTGAATCAAAATTCCTCAACCCCAAGCAAAGCCAAGAAGCCTGGCAGCCTTAGTCCTTCAGGTGGAGCTGAGCACCATGGGAATGAAAAGCAGGGACCAGGAACCTTCTCCAGGGGAGAGAAGAATGTCATGGAGAAAGTAAGGGACATGCAGAGCCTGCAGCATGGAAAGGTTTTTCCAAGGAAAAGTATAAGAAGATGGAGGAGACTGAAAGTAACAAACCCAGGGAGAAACCAGACAGCAACAAGAGGAAATACAATTTCTTAATCAGTGGTAATGATATTAAATCCAAAACAATACTAGTAATGAAAAATGCAGAGTAGTGATGTGGCCCAAGCCCTGTCTGAGAGAGGACTGGAACCAAGAGATGAATAGAATGACAAGTTCCTGTGGTGACTTCATATTCTTTTTTTTTTTTTTTTTTTTTTTTTTTGCAGAACTGGGGATTGAACTCAGGCCCTTGTGCTTGCCAGGGAAGTGCTTATTCCTCTAAGCCATCTCTCTGGCCTTGACTCCATGTTCTTAATGGAATGGAAAGACACAGAGGAGGTAGACCAAGTTCTTGCAAAAGATGCTGAACTGAGATGTCCATTAATGCAGATTGTGATGATGCTTTGTGGGAGACTGATGTGGAATGAAAATCTTGAAGATGTGAAGAACAAATAGAATCAGCAGAGCTAAAGGAGTGAGGGTCTCTGCCATTCCTCTTTGTATGCAATGCATTCATCTCCCTGTCTCCTCTACCTCTAACCACCCCTATCTACCCTAAACACATCACAGACATTTGCTTATCATGGGCTCCACAGCCTCTAGCAGCTTCTCATAACTAAGAATCTAACCTCAACTTCTAAGTTGAACTTAGTTTCCACACAGAAGCAAGGCCCTGCAGCACCTGTCTTTCAATATTTAGCATAATGTCCTCCAGGTTGTCCACATTGCTGAATATGACAGGATTTTCCTCTTTTTGCAGGCTGGATAATATCCCAATGCTGAACTAGTCCACATTTTCTGTACTCATCCATGCACTGATGGCCAATGATATTGTTTCCATACGCTGACTGTGTGAATACTGCTGTGAAGAACATGGAGTATAGATGCCTCTGCATCACAGTGATTTCTGTTTTCTGGATATACACCCAGAAGGGAGACAGCTGGGTCATGTGGTAGATCTAGGTGCAGCTTTTTGCAGAACCTCCAGCATTTCTCCAAATAATACTGGTTTTCATTCTGAGTATACTATGTCAGCACTCCTTTCCTGCCACTTCCCTGCCAACGCTCATTATCTTTCATCTCTTGGATAACTGCAAACATAACAGGTGGTAACTCACTGTGGTTTTAATTCTGTGAGGATTAGTGATGTTGAACATTTTTCATAAACATGTTGCTTTTTTGAGAAATATCTGTTGTAATCGATTTACTCTTCTTCTAGATCATAACTAGATGTTCTTGGGTACCTGGCATGCTTCATTCTACACTTGGGGGATACTCATAATTATGTTCTGGACATATGCTCCATATTATGTGAGGCCAGTGTGTACATGGGCTCATATTAAGCTTTCCATAGAGAAATGACTTTCCTTTTTTTTTTTTAATTTTTATTTTTGTTTTATTGAAGTACAAATATCAATGAGACAGTAATGACTTTCCTATACCTTCTGACTCCCTTCTAATGCAATGTAACTTAACCTGACAGCCCAATTTTGACACAGATTCAGTTCCTTTTTCCCTGACATTCATGAGTGCCTATTCCAAGGCCCTCCTACATTTCTTCTGCTCCATTCTCTAGTGGCAGTCCACCTGCCTCAGCAACTGGCAGGACAGGATCTCTGTGTCTCTGTCATGGGTTCTTCCTCAAGAGGACCTGGCACCCCAGCTACATTTCTAGTTCATTTTCTAATCTCATTTTGCTATGTAATTTTAAAATTTTGTAGGAAAGTACTGAAAACATGAATGATTTAGGATGTCTTATTTTAAACAAGATGAATGTCTGCTACACCCACCGTTCTTCAGACCTTTAATTTAGTCAGGAAACCAATGCTGACACTGAATCATGATTCTCAGTTTTCCAAAACACATATTGGTGATGTCTTTTTCTAGCATATAACAAAGAAAAGCATCTTTTTAAAAATATTTATTTATTTGTTCATTCATTCATTCATTTATTGGATAGAGTCTCACTACACAGTTCAGATGCCTGGTGATCCTCCTATCTCAGCCTCCCCAGTGCTGGGATTACAGGCATGCACCATCATGCCCAGTTTCAGAGCTGGCACGGCACTCCCTGGGATCTGGGAAGGGCACAGCCTGCAGTACTAGGGATCAAACCCAGATTCTTGTCCTTGCCAGGCAGGTGTTTAGGCTGCTGAGCTATCTCCCCAGCCCAAGAAAAACATTGTTTTAGTATTAGGAAAAACAGAAAATATAGCAAGATGATTGATGAGGACACTGGTAGTCTGCCACAAAAGTATCTCCAAGTTATTCTAAGGTCAGGCTTCTCATCATTCCCACTTTTGGATAAAAGTTTTCAGATTTATAAAATGGATGCTCTTTAAAGACACTCAAATGTAAATTCAGTAAGATCTAGATATGAAATATCGTAACCAATACTACTAAGCTACTAAGAATATTCCCAAATAGACAAAATCTTATACAGCAATTCACAGAATGAAAAATATCCATCCTAATACTTCTTTTGTAACCAAATATTGCAGGGTCATTTTTTCTTTTTACATTGAAATCTATGAGGTCAATAAAAATAAAGCCCAATACAATTACCTATATCTAAATGTGAAGCTTGTCCCTCAGAAAGTCCCAGACAAAGCCTACCTATGCTGAGGCAAATTCAATCTGGCATTTCCTCTACTGCAGCTGATATTCTCAGCTACACTTCTGTGAATGCCACATAAGCTATTGACACCTTGTTTGTAGTTTCAATGGAGAATAAAAAAAAGAAAAAAACTCAAGAAAGCCACACAGTGTGAATAAATATTACTTTTCTGAAAAACACATGGCTCTGTTTAATGCTCAGTGCTCAGCTGCATCTATCTGGTAATCCATTACAGCACACTCGAAATCGAAATTAGGTATTACTACTGATCAGCACATCAGGGAATCTGTCATTCTTTTAACTGATTATCCATAGCCCTTTTTTCTTCAGAATCTACTGCATGACCAGGAATAATGTGAAATGTAAGCTGGAGTCTATACAGGATGCTATAGTGTACTTCAAAACTGATGGCTTTCATCTAATTTGTGTGGGATACACTTTTTCCGAATTATTACGAAATGATTACAACACATCCCAGTAGATTGATACCTAATTTCCATTCTACTTGGATAGGCAGGGCAGTGAAGAATGAAGAAGTGTCATACACTTAATTTCTACAAGGTCACTTACCAAAGCAATGACCAACTACAATTGCTGTCTGAAAGAAGATAGGACAACGAACAATACTCCCTAAGTAGCTGCATGGCACAAGGTTGCTGGGTAAAAAGAGTGCTGCCAGGGAGGAGAAGGAAAGGCTGCTCCCTAGGATAGCCCTGAGGAACAGATATCCAGAGACCATGATAAGAAGTGGCCATTCACCCAAAGAAGGCATTCTGAGAAGCCTGTGCTTC
The DNA here is from genome assembly GCA_004027165.1 of Ctenomys sociabilis. Lineage (NCBI taxonomy): Eukaryota > Metazoa > Chordata > Mammalia > Rodentia > Ctenomyidae > Ctenomys > Ctenomys sociabilis. The sequence continues at coordinate 26,645 of PVKA01004110.1, read as the reverse complement.
CAGCACCAGCATAGCTAGTCTCAGAAGAACCTGCAAGAGGGAGCACAGAGACACACAAACTCCAACTCAGACCTAAGGAAGAAGATTTCTGGTCTGGTGTATGGCCTTTCTTTGACCTCTGCTCTCTGACATAGACAGAATATTTTCATTAGACTCTTGAGATTTGATATTTATTGAGAACCTTAAAATTCAAACAAAGAACTAAGTAATCAAAAAAATAAAAAATAAAATCAACTACTTTTTAGCTTTAAAAATAATGTTTTTCTTCCTACATGACTTTTCTAGTACTATAACTGTCTGATTGCTAGCCAGGTCATTATGGGGACCTCAACCAGACCCTTCCCGCACACGTCTCAGTAGGACAGGACACAGCACGGAGTCCACCCTGCCCCTCAATGCCCTTAATGAGACAATGAACTTGTTATTCAGGCTGTGATAGCCCCAATGTCAGGAACAGTGCCTGCACTGTGAGCACTGTGTCTCCTAGTGAGCACTGCACACACAGAAATGAATGTAGAAGGGAAAAGACAAAAGGGATTCTGATTATAGTAGCAATATGGAACCCGCTGAGTAGGAATTTAACAAAGACTGTGTCTCCAAACTTTAAGTACATCTCATCACATGATTTTGCTTAAGAAGCAAAATCTTTCTTGGATAATAAGAAAAAGAGTAAAAGTTCCTCAAAAATTAGATGTAAAAAACAAGGCATCTGGGCGTAATGCTGTAATCCCAGGAAGCTGGCTGTACATTTGTCATCTCAGCACTCGGGAGGCTGAGGCCAGAGGTCTACTTCAAGTTCAAGCCAGCCTAGGCTATATAGTGAGGCACTGTCTCAAAACAAACACAAGGCAAACACATCTAGAGGAAATGTGGAATATAAGTTTTAAAGGAAGGTACTTAATTTCTCTCTTCTGAATGTTAGAAGCCATTAATACTAAAATGTTGGTAAGGTAGTGAAGACTCAGAAGGGTGAAAGATCCCTTCTAGGAGTAAAGTTCTTACTGGACTCTCCAGTATTCACTTGAAGCAAGGATGCAGCTGCAAAGAAACATGCATGGAGTGTGAGGAGTGACTGCAATACTCCCTCCCGAGGCAATGTAGGATACTGAGAATGATGACCCAGCAAATAAGTCCATCCTAGGGAGGACAGAAATTCTTCCTCAGAAGCAGATTTGCTAAGATATAGGTTAATCTTTTAGATTTTTTGGTTCATGCTCTTAAAAGATTTAAGAGGACAATAAATATTTTTTAAGATCTAGAGAAGTAAAGGGAGCAGATATATAGATAAGTAACATCCTAAAGTTGAAAAATATTATAGAGAGATAAAAACCAAGGAGAGCTTGTCTGGCCTGGTGGGTGCAGATTCCACCTCTGCCCCAACCCCTCCCTAGGAACAGCACAAGGCCACCTTGGGCCACATAAGCCAAAAGGGCAGAGAAACCCAGACCCAACACAATGAACCTTGCAAATTTCGGCATGCATGTGCTACACAGACTTAAATAGAAAACATGGAATACATGTACCAAGTGACAAAAATCAGGCTGATCTCAATGCTTTCCCCTGCAACAAACTCCAGAGGACAGTGTAGTCAAGCGATTGCAACAGGCAGAGAGTGGAATAGGCATCAGACCCTGAGCACAGGGGAATGACAGAATCCCCAGGCAGGCAGCCAAGGCTACCTCATGGTGCAGGTCATGACAAATATCTAAAGCACACAACAACTGTTCTCAGGAGCAGAGAAAACCTGGAGCCTGAAGGGACCGAGATAGTTACATAGGACTAAAGTGGAAAGATCTTCTAGAGCGGGGAGCGTAAAAGCCACACAGCTCCCTGCCTTGACATGATTCTCATAACAAACACAGATTTATCAAAATAATCCCCAAAAAAGGGTGTGAGTGTGTGGACTCGGTGACTGTGAGCTGTGTTACATACATGAAGTTACTGCAGTAATAAAAATAGAGCGCATACCTAAAACAACACAAAAGCAGAGTTCCAGGGCCAGAGAGATGGCTCAGTAGAATAAGCACTTCCCTGACAAGTGCAAGGGCCTGAGTTCAATCCCCAGCTCCACCAAAGAAAAAAAGCAGGATTCTAAAATTTTAATTTTAGGGGCTAGAGAGATAGCTCAGTGGTCTAAGCACCTGCTGAGCAAGCACGAGGACCTGGGTTCAACCCTTGGTACCACATGCTCTGTGGTCCCAGAAACTGGGCACCGTGCTGGCCACCAAAACTGGGTGTGGTGGTACACACCTGTAATCCAGCACTAGGGAAGCTGAGACAGAAGAATCACTATGAATCCAAGCTACATAGTGAGACCCTATACCAAATAAATAAATAAATAACTTTAAAAAATAATAAAGTAAAATAAAATATTAATTTTAAAAACTTTACAAATACTATCTTAAATAATCTAAATAAAAGCTGCTTAAAATAATTGAGAAGTAAAGAGTAAAAAAGGCATGGGGTTAAAGTACAAGCATGGGGCTATCAACAAATACTGCTTTATACTTGATACAGATAAAAGACATATAGTAAGTTTTATTAATTTATTAAGGATAACTGTTAGAATGAAAGAAACAAAAAGTATAACTACTAAATGCAAACATGGGCTGGGGAAATGGCTTGGTGTTTAAGTGTCTGACTGGCAAGTGCAAGGACTCGAGTTCAATCCCAAGTACTACATGTCACGCTGGCCCCAGAGTGCCAGCCCTGAAACTGGGCACGGTGGGACATGTCTATATGCCTAGTGCCAGGGAGGCTGTGACAAGAAGATCACTACAAGTCTGAACTGTGGAACATGACCCTGTATCAAATAAATAAACAAACATAAATGTTTAAAATGCAATGATAAAACCAGCTTTTCATGCTAAAATAAAGCTAAAGATGCAAACTATTGATTATCTCACAAAAAAAATAGTAAAAATAAGCAAGTGAAATTCCCCTACTAAAATCAAGTCCATTAGAAGGTTTTCAAACACAGAAAAATTGATAATAAAATACAGAAAATGCTCTATGAAGTATCCATAACACAAATACAATGAATTAAGTAAATAGATTGATTCAGAGGATGTTTTAATATTCTCCTTTACTTAATTCATTCATAGATATTTTTATTAAGTGCACATTCTGTGCCTGCTGTCATGTGAAGGATCAGAGCTACAGGGAAAAAAAGACACTGTTTCTGCTCTAAAAGCCACAATTGTAGGGCAGAAAGGATAAGAAAATCTGTAAAGCCAGCCCATTTTCACGGAGAGAAGCAGAAAGGTACCCTTGCAAAGGAGAACACCTCCTCCAAGCCTGGACATACACACTGGAGCCCTGCCAAAGAAAGTCCTCCCAGGCACACTGAGCAAAGGGCTGGCTGTGGGGCTTCCAGAGGCCATCAGTAGGGCCAGATGAGGGATACAGGAGATAGAAACCTAGTTAGGAAGGGCCTGACATGTGTGCTGGGGAGTGCCACCCTGGTTCTAAGGGCCATAAGAACTAGAATTACACTGAAGAGAGGAAGATAGCAGAGCAAAGATCAGAGCCCAGCCAGAAGACCAGCTCAGGAGGAAGGTCTGGTCAGGGACAGGCTCTGAGCATAGACTCAGCATAGAGCAGGCAGCAGGCAGGAGAGCATAACCAAAGTACCAGCCTAAGACATGGGCATCAGGGGAGAAAATGCTAGCCATACTATGCAAGGGTCAGACAGGTAGACTGGAAACACTCCCTTCTGGTACTAAAATGCAGAATTTGCAACATTTTACTAGGTATTAAAACCGCAGTATTGAAAAATTGAGAAGCTCAGGCACTTGCTAAAGTTCAAGGTTGTTTTCACTTGGCTTCAGGGTCACACAGAGGTCTAATCTCTTTCTACAGAGTACATCTAGTGACCTTCACAATCCTCCAATGAGTAACAGGCTTTCCCTGAAGAAAGCGCTCTCTAGAACAGACAGGAGAGGAATCTTCTGAGCATGCTGCTCTCACCCAGGGCTCAGCCTCAGTCAGCCACAGGCACCTCTGTGAGCTGCTCTTCACTGTGCAAGCCTCTATTTTCTGGTTAGAAACTAATACCTCCCTCGGACCTCTTTGATTTTGGTACCAGCCCAGCTAGTTGGCTCTGCTTTCTGTGTCATTTTTTTTAACAAAATTAAATATGTACTTCTAGGGAGCTTCTACACAAGTGATTAGACTGACTGATAGTGAGATGGCCCTATTATGACATGACTTGGTTCTACCCATCCCAGAAGTCTCGGCTGACCTGAGCACATCCCGCTGGTCAGCTCAGCCTGGCTCCCTGCTGAGCCCATTCAGAGAAGGTCAGGGTCTGCATAACCAGCCTTCCCTTCCAACCCATCTAGTGTCACAAGCGCTCCAAAAACCAGGTGTCACTCCACAACAGCTACCATGTTACACATCCAACTAGAAACCAAGCAGTAGGAAATGTATGAGACAGCAAGTGATTACATGTACAAATCTCTCCTAAATGCATATGAAAGAGAAACCAAAATTCATAGTTATGCTAACATTCATTTTAATCAATTAAAAAGGAAACAAAATCCCTTCATGTAACTTCTGCTGTTCTAACAACAAACACAGCAGGCTCATACTTCATTGTGAGTTTCCTATCCACAGTATTTAGCCATGGTGTGGTTTCTGCCATTAGCCCTCAGAGATTCCAGAAGTATCTGCTAGTGCTGTCTTCGGCAAGACTCCCTGGAGAGGTCAGCTAGCAACCAGTGGAGAGCACAATGGTGTGCAGCAGGGGCCAGTGTACCGGAAAGCTGGGGCACCTGAGCCGCAGCAGATAATCACAAGAATGTAACTCTAGACTTCCACAAGCATCTTGTCTCCAGTTTTGATCCCTGGAGATAACTGCATAATTCAGTACATCCTGTTGGGCCAATCCCAAGCTTCTCACCTCTCTGTCTCAATCTGTCAGGAAGCAGACAGGCTTGAATATTAAGTTTGGAAGTTAAGCTGTCTTTTGAAAATGGTTCCTTTCAATTCAGAAACTTCCCACTTAATTTTATATACATATATATATATATGTATATATGTATGTATATATATATATATATATAATATATATATTTAATGTATTTAGTTGTTACAAGGTCTCACTATGCAGCTTGGACTCATAGTGATCCTCCTGTTTTCAGCCTTCCCAGTGCTGGGATTATAGGCATGTGCCACTATGCCTGGACTCTGTGGCCAGCTCAGCCCACCTTGGGGGCATGGCTGGCATGGCATGTGGTGCCAAGGACCAAATTGTGGTCCCTGCACTTGCCTAAGCTTGCCTAAGCAGGGGGTTTAGTCCACTTAGCTATCTCACTGGCCCCTAATTCAATTTTTTTTTTTAAATGTATTTGGTACAGGGTCTCATTACCCAGCTCAGACTTTAGTGACCCTCCTATTTTCAGCCTCCACACCTCTGGTATTACAGGCATGCATGAACACACCCTTACTCAGTATGCTGGCATGTAGTACCAGGAATTGAATCCTGGCTCCTGCACTTGCCTAAGCAGGCGCTGAATCCACAAGCTGTCTTGTTGGCCCCTGCTTCCATCTTTCAGTCTGAAGAGATCATAAACATTTTATAATCAAAAGCAAACAGCAGAATAAAATAAGAGGGGAAGTCCTATACTTTGGTGTTGTTCCAGCAAACAGCACAGGGCACAGGCTAAGGAGCTACTGCAGAGCTACTTCATCACCACAACCACATGTTGTGCCCAGAGAAGAACAAACTGGCCACGCGGCTCTCCTGGAAGCCCCACAGATGAGCATCAGGAAGGATCTTAGGGCAGATCACAGATGCCACGACAGTACTGCTACCATTCAAGGGTGTTTCTGGGTCAACATCAACAAAACCACAAGTGTGACTAATGTTATGGAAAAGGCCAAAACAACTAGACAATGCTCTATTAGCAACTAAAGTGTTTTTTCTTTTTGTTTTTTTTTTTCTTTTGTTGGCAGACTGGGGATTGAACTCAGGCCCTTGCGCTTGCCAGGCAAGCCCTTATTGTATTGAGCTATCTCCCTGGCCCCTAAAGTATTTATAATGCAATGCAATATATGTCCTGTGCCATAAATGCAACCAATATTCTGGTCATGATGACCAATGGCCTTCATTTTCTTTGCCAACTGAAATTCAGACTGACTACAGGAATGGGAAATGGGTTATCTGTTACCTCAATTCCTTTTAAAATGTCCTCTGGGAAATTTGCATCAATAATGGTTTTGTTTCTATTATAATCAATCATTTAACATTATGGCAATGATCTAGGAGCTGTGTTTAAAACTATACTGGGTCTTTGAAAAAAAAAATTCCACTAAAACAGTCCAACATTTGAAATCCTCAATAAGAACTTGAAGTTCAAGGTTTGTCTTAGCTACTGTAAATAGAAAGAAGGAAGACTATCACTTATGTGGCCTGAGCACTGGGCCTGAGCCTCTTCACTCACCCTCTTCTCTTCTTTCCCTTTTCCAAGAGTCACAAAAGGTACACAGTTTCAACAGAAGGGAAGCCAAGGGAGACTTCCTGCAACTCTGGTATGTCACAGTGCTAAGTCACCTGCAGAAAATCTATCATTAATATCTGAAGTAGAACAGTGCTACTAAAGGTGAGTAAACAAAAATATTTTTCCTATGGAAATGGAGAGACTGAACATTTTTCCTTAAGCCAGGGATATAGCTCAGTGGTACAGTGCTTGCCCAGCATGCTTGAGGTCCTGAGTTCAATTACTGGTACAAAAACAAAAACAAAAAACTTTTTTCCCTGTATGGGCAATAAACCAACATCTAACATCCCAATTACTAGGTTGTGCACACAAAGCAACAGCACACAGCGAGAAGCCAACCCTTTCTTTCATATCCTTTTGCACAACTCTGGGCATTGCAATACATCTAGCTGTATTACAAAACAGTCATTTAAAAGTCCTATTCCCCCACTGTGAGGAACAGAATTTAAGAGCAATGAAGAACAAAAGACAAGTGCTAAATTTTATCACAGGACACAGACTCTATTGCAGATTGCATTCTCCTTCTTGGTCTAGAGCCTTTCTTCACCACATACGCAGTTTGAACAGCCAGCATGGCAGGTGCCTCTGTATTTATCACGTTGCCTTATTTCCTGGACCCTTAATTCCCCAACACCTGAGGCCTCACCAACCTAGGCAGAACTGCCCCTCCCCTAAGATGTGTAAGTAGTGCTCTGATATGGGAGCCAACTAATCTCTCAAGTCTACAACCACCACCACCACCACCACCTTTTATGGGACACCCTCCCATTCCCTAATCACCCAGGAGCCAGATACCAGACAAACAGAGGTCACCCCTACAGCCCAGAGTCTGTAGAAATCATGTAACAGTCCAACTCTAAACCTGCTCAGTTTGTTTACCTTGCCTTCTCCACTTCCTTCTGCAAAAACTATGATGGAAGTTGTGACCCAGGCTCCTCTCTCTGTTCCTCTCTGCTTGGTGCTTCATTGGGTGGCCCTGTGAGACATGACATGTCTGCCTCCTGCTTTGAGGGAACTGTGGGTAAATTAAAGCCTTTCCCCACAAAACAATCATTTTTCTTCCTGTCTTACTGTACTGATTAAAATAAATTCAGGATACCATTAAAATAACTTCTTGGGGCTGAGGAGATGGTGGAATAAGCACTTCCCTGGCAAGCACAAAGGCCTGAGTTCAATCCCTGGTTCCGCAAAAAAAAAAAAAAAAAACACTTTAAAATAACTTCTTAAGAGCTGAACCCAGAAACTTCTCAAGATCAAAGGAATGATGTGACCTGAGGCCCATCACCAGGTGCCTTCCAGCCTTGCCCAAACTTCCTCCCTGTGCAAGAAACTACCTCAAGGACCACCACTAAACTAACATTCCTGCAAAGAGCAAGCAGAACTCTGCAGCTTATGAGGTCGTTCCTAGAATCCTGACTTAGCCCACTCTCCAGCTTACCAACGTCACCATGTTCTTCAGGAAGAAGAGGACTCTATCTTACCTCCATTATATCTGGAGGCCCATGTCTGACAAGAGTGCAGGCCAGGAGTTGTGTCTATGCACAAGAGAGCAGTACAGATGAGCTCAAGGAAACCTGGGGCCTGTCTGATGCTGCCAGAGAGACAGAGCAACATGTGCAGCACCATGAGTTAAAAACATAGGCTCTAGAATCAAAACAGAAGCTAACTTTCCATGCTACCATTGATTAATGGGATCTAGGACAGCTCCTAACTCTACAAGGTCCAAATCCTTCTAGAAAAAATAGCAAGACAGAACCTACCTCAGAAGGAAATGGACCTTATAAAATACTATATTCCTGTCAAGATGGCAATGTAAATTTGTGTTTGATTCTTTGGCCTCCTTTGGAAACATGCAGCAATGACATAGATAGATAGATAGATAGATAGATAGATAGATAGATAGATAGATAGATAGACAGACAGACAGACAGACAGACAGACAGACAGACAGACAGACAGACAGACAGACAGAAAGACAGATAAAGATAGAGATATATGGGGCTTTAGTTTTGTTTTGTTTTGCAGAGGACTGGTTAGAGATGGGCTGTGTGCAGAATGGGCTCACTAGGTAGATCAGGCTGGCCTCAAACTCAGAGCAATCTTACCTGGGCTTCCTGAGTGCTGGGATCAACGGTGTGTGCTAACACACCTAGTCTGAAATGTTTTAAAAACAAAGAAACACCATGACAAACACTTCCACACAGCAGCTCTCCAGAGAAGCCCCACATAGCTAGGCCCCAGAAAAGGCAACATAGGGGCTGGGTAGATGGCTCAGTGGAATAAGTGCTTCCCTGGCAAGTGCAAGGGCCTGAGTTCAAAGGTCACCTTCCATGGGCACACACCAGCAGATAGAAAGGTCTGCTTGCCGCTTGGCACTATAACCTAGGCTGGGCTGTAGCCTGGTCTCATGTAGGTCAAGGAGCACACTGCATCTGAGAACTACTGCTCCCTTCCCAATTCCCTGTTGGTGCCAACCTGACTCTCCATTACTTATCAGCAGTGATTTAACACATCTTCATAGCTCCATTCTAGGAGACCCCTCCAGCGATTATCACACATTGGTGAATACTCACCTCAACCCCATAAACCACCTCTTTAGATGGCACTAGCACAGAAAGGCGCAATGAAGCCACTCAGTACCCAAAACAAAGCATACAAATCACAGCACCTTCAAAGTATAAAACAAAGGAACACAATCCATTTTTCACTGATATTTATGACACAAAGTGAAGGTTTGAGAAGTTTTGAATAATATGCATTTGGGCCAGCAAGATAGCTCACAAGACTATGGGCCTGCTTTGGCAAACAGGGACCAGGGTTTCATCGCCAACACCACATGCTACACCAGTCTTGTCCTGCCCCGGGCATGCTGAGCTGGCCATTGAGACCCCATGTGGTGGAACACCCTATAATCCCACTGTTGGGGAGAATGAAAACAGGAGGATCACTATGAATCTGGGCTGCAGAGTGAGATTCTGTACCAAAACATTAAAAAATAAATTAATAATATGTATTTGAGCCGGGCATGGTGGCGCAGGCCTGTAATCCCAGCACTCGGGAGGCTGAGGCAGGAGGATTGTTGTGAGTTCGAGACCAGCCTGAGCTACAAAGTAAGCTTAAGGCCAGCTTGAACTGCATAGTGAGACGCTGTCTCAAAAAGACAAAAAAAATGTATTTGCTCTGTTACACAAGCAACTACTCCTCTGTGGATAGGAATGGATTCTCCTTCCTTGGTAGGCACTGCTGCAAAGGAAGAAAGGTGTGGAAACTTTCTCTGTGTTGCAGGTCTAGGACGAGAATCTCTGTAGGGCATCCCTGCTCCAAGGCCACCAGCCTTCACATCAGTAGCAGAAAATAGGGTTCTCAAAATGCTGCTGAGCTTTCAAGAACGTAGAGAAACTAATAAGGGACTAAAAAAATTAGAAAAGGAAAAGAAAAGCACAGAGGGAAAAGAGTGGGACAGGAAAGTAAGCCAAATCTGATCCATGAACAAAAACAAACAAAAGAACAACGAGTGCCAGGGAGATAGTGCCAGTATCTGCACTACTGTCTCTGCAATCAGGCCTCACACTATAGTTAAGTTTGGGGTCCAGAAATTAATGTTTCATTAAGAATGGCAGGATCCTCAAAGAGCGCTACTGTGATCCCACACATGTCCACTGCCAGATTCCTGATGACAGCAAAGACAAACCATCTCAAAGAAATGGAACTAACAAATATTAAGTCTGTGTCCAGTTAACATTTATCTCAAAATCATATATCACAAACTATGAAGGAAAAGCCATTGTTAGCTGAAATAGCTAACAAATTCAAACCCCTGCCGGCTTCATATGTTGCAGCTGTTGGATCTAAAATACAAAATACTACACAGTAATTATTTAAGAAAATTAAAAATGTCTAAAAATGCACAAGGATCAAAAGACTATTAAAAGTAATATGCTATACGCAAATAACAAAGCAAAGTGCCTGTTAAAACAGAAAAAGATCACTGACATTTACAGCTCAATGGATGCACTAAATAGCAGGTCAGACCCAAATGAAGACAGGGAACTGGAAAAGAGTAAAGAGATTTCCCAGAATACAAAGAAATGGGAAGCAGAAAATAAAATAAAGCTTAAGAGACAGGGAAAACAGATAAGAATCCTAGAAAATATGGCCAGGAAGAGTAAAAAAGTACCAGTATTTGATAAGACAATGGCTGAGAATTGTACAGACTTTTTCCTTGTCACTATTATTTTTAATCCTTGTGCATTTTTAGACATTTTTAATTTTCTTAAATAATTATTGTGTAGTATTTTGTATTTTAGATCCAACAGCTGCAACATCTGAAGCCTTCAGGGGTTTGAATTTGTTAGCTATTTCAGCTGTCTCACAATGGCTTCTTTTCCTTCATTTTCCTTTCCCCACAACTCAGTATGCCAACTATCACACAGCACTGATGCTGCAGTAGGTACTGTATGTAACCTCGGGTGGATCAATGGTACCACAGAGAACATGTGTAGGGTATCTGCAAATAAGTGTCATTTTGTTAAGGGAGGTTTGGGTACCCACAGATTTTGGTATCTGCATAGGGGCCTGGAACCAAGACCAGGAGATTTTTATAAAAGAAAAAGAAGAAATACTTGATAGCAGGTCTTACAACTTTTCCAGCAAGACATCAAAAACAGTATGAGGAAAGAAAACTTAGCCCAACCTCAAGTGTGAGCACAGATCAAATGTTGCAACAAAATATCAGCCTGCTCAAAAATCTAGAACTGCAGTGCAGCACCTCAGTACTTAAGAATCAGTAGAGCCGGGCATGGTGGTGCATGCCTGTAATCCCAGCACTCGGGAGGCGGAGGCAGGAGGATTGTTGTGAGTTCGAGACCAGCCTGAGCTACAAAGTGAGCTTAAGGCCAGCCTGAACTGCATAGTGAGACCCTGTCTCAAAAAAGACAAAAAAAAAAAAAAGAATCAGTAGATCACCTGATAAGCATGGACTGAAACACTGGAAAATATCAGAACCCATCTATAATGGTTCTACACATCTTAGCAAACTAGAAATACATACTTAGGGGCTGGGGAGATGGCTCAGTAGAATAAGTGCTTCCCTGGCAAGCGCAAGGGTCTGAGTTCAATCCCCGGCTCCCCCTCAAAAAATAAAAGAAATACAAACTTATTAACCATGATAGAATAGCTACAAAATTCACAAAAAATGCTATTCTTAATGGTGATGCATGAATTAAAACCTCCCCTTAGAACAGAAACATGAAGACCACCTTCATCAGCTCTACTTACTGATGTAATGGAGGGCCAAGCCACTACAGAACACAAAGAAAACAGAAGAACTTACAAGCTTATCTACTCATTATTCACAACCAATCTATTCATCTGCCAATAAAACCAAAAACACCTATAACCAAAATGGAGCAATTAAAGGAGTCACATATATTCACTTAGCCCAGCAGTGGGAATGAATGAACCAGAACTCCATTGAAAAAATGGATACAGTATACTGCTGTTTTTTGCTGTTCTACTGAAAAGAGCAGTTAAATGCTTAAATTCTTTCTCTTTTTCCTTTTAATTTCTCATAATTTTTTTTACAAATTTTGCATGTTCATATCTGGTATTCTAAACAACTAATTTGAAGATAACATTAGGCACTACAACAATGTAATTCAACAATTGGTAGAATTCCTAAAAATAAAAACTAAAAATAATGCTGAGGGTAAAAGATAAGTCATGAGTGATTATGTACTATATAAGAGCATTTCTACCACACTCAAAACCCAATAAAACCACACAATGAATTATTTAGGGAAGCAAATACACATGGGAATTCTCTGTTTTAAAAGAGAATGGTGAAAGCCAGGGAGATAGCTCAATGGTCTAAGCACTTGCCTGGCAAGAACAAGGACTTGGGTTCAGTCCCTGGTACCACGTGCTAAGCCAGCCACTGAAACCTGGTGTGGTGTTGCACGCCTGTGATCCCTGCACTGAGGGGGCTGAAGCAGGAGGATCCCTAGAGTCCAAGCTACATAGAGAGACCCTGTACCAAATATACTAAATGAATAAATAAGAATGATGAACCACCAGGGAGCAGCTACCTGGAGGTGAGGAAGGAGACAGGGGAGACCTGAGCAGATTCTGATCCTCAAAATTGGGAGGGGCATCAAGTGCACAGGCTTCTCCCATGCTCCATGATGTGAGGACACATTACAGATTAACAAATCCATTCTCACCCCAGAAGTTCAATCATTAAGGTGCATGAAATAGTTCAAACACATGATGGTCAGGAGATTGATATCTAAATGACAGAGTTCATTAAAGCTTCTGTTTTTAAAACAATTCTTTGGTTCAAGTTTCATTCATGGAAGAGAAACCACAGGAAACACAATAGCCACCACAAAATAGGCCTTGAACTACTACTAGTTACTCAGGGAAAGGAGTACAGGCTCAGAGAATCCAGAATCAGCGAGCACCAGACACAAGGCAAGCTCCACGCCTTCCTCTCCTCCATGAGTTGGACAGCCCCTCACCACTGCCCTGGACAGACCCTGCCCTGCACCCCCAGTCAGCTCTGTAGCAAGTACATGCTCAGCTCATTCTGAAGCCACAGCAGTCTATCCCCCTTGCCAACCTGAGCACATATAAACTATGAAACACAAATACTTCCTCAACAACCAACCACTAACTTCCAGAATTTGTAATTCACTTCTGAATGTAACTCCCCAAGTTACATAACACCTGTCTAATACATCTGGGCAAAAAAAAAAGGCCTTAAATGGGCTGGCCAGATAGCTCAGTAGACTAAACTGCCTGCTTAGGCAGAGTGCAGTGGCCAGGGTTCAATCCGTGGTGTGCTGTGCTGGCCCAGTCCCTGGGGCACACTGAGATGGTGATTGAGACTGGGTGTCATGGTGTGTACCCATAATCCCAACACTTGGAGGCTGAAAACAGGAAAACCACTATGAGTCCAATCTGTGTAGTGAGACCCTATAGACCCCATAGATCCTGTCCTAAAGACATTTTTAAAAAGGCTCTGAATGTAATAGGTTTAAACATAATAGATCAGTAGCCACAGCCACTGCTTGTAGGGGAATATATGGTTAACACATAGATACACCCATATATTTACAAAAATCATACCCTTACCAGCAGTTGGAATAATACAAGGATATCTTATAAAGGAGTTTTTGCATGGCAGGAGATGAAAAAGACAAATCATATACAATGTTAAGGAACAGAAAATTTATGTAAGACTTACAAGTTTACATCACTCTATGGTGAGAAATTTAGCCATGACTATTACTTTTTAAAATGTGCAAACTCTTCTATCCTGCAAAACTCATTGCCAGTTAAGCACTTATTGCAAGATACCCACATAGGGAAAATGTCCAAAAGAGGAAAGAAGGGAGGTAAGGGAAGAGATGGAAATGGGAAAAGGGTGAACATGTTATTTTTAGTCATATTTATTTGTCTTTAAGTGAATCTAAGCATCTAAAATACTTTATTTTGCACAAGAATCATAAAAGTTAAAAGAATTAACCAAACTTACTTCAAAAAGAAAGAGAATAGAGTCCAGCTCCTCTCTTTGTGATTTATTATTCCCTGGAATATTAAAAAAATTAATTATAACATGTAAACATTAGAATGTTACAAATTGTGCTAAAAAGCATCTTACAACATTTATTCCTCATACATGTGTCCATTCACTCAGAAATACCCAAAGGCAGCACGGCACACAATGAAGAACACAGACAACTGGGCCTGGCTAGCTGGGGGTACATATAGTAGCAGAGCCCTGCAAAAACAGCTTCCACCTTTCCAAGCTGTGGCCAGCCCTCTGCAGGCAATCTCGTTTCCCCACTAGTTACTTACCTCCTCAAGCTATGCAAAACACCCAGCAAATCAGACATGAGTTCTACTTTGGTGTTATGGTTTGTCTAGTTGTTCCCCCAAAGCCTCATGCAATCATGGGGTGGTTTTGGAGTTTGTGACTGATTACTGTGCACCTGCTCTGGGGCAAGTAATACAAATATAGGCAAGAACAGTGGTAACTACAAAAGGCAATCTTTGGCCAATTGCATAGCAGCAGCAGCAGCAGCACCAGCTATTACACCTGCAGCAGCAGTCAGGACTTATTGTCTGTTCTTCTAGGCATTCTGCTACATATATGATTGACATCATCTAATTTAGGAGTCAACAAACTTCCCCTGTACAGGGGCAGGTAGTAAATATTTTAGGCATGCAGGCCTCTCTTAGAACCACTCAACTATGTCAGAAGCAGCTACAGGCAATACACAGGTTAATGGCTACACCCAAGTAAACTTTCTTTATAAAAACAGGCAGTAAGCCCTAAGCTCTAGGCTCCTGATCCAACTGAATCCCTACAGCACTGCAAAGTAGGTTTCATTCATTCACTGAGAAAACACTGAAGAATGTCTATATTCCAAGGAATCTTCTAGGCAGTGAGGATATAGGAATGAATAAAAGAAACAAAAATCCCTGCCCTGAGGAAGATTCTACTGTGGCAAATAAGGTGTTGCATAAATTAACAAGTAAGCAAAACCAAAGGCAAAAGCAGATGGGGAAGCCAAAAATAGCTGGTGCACTATACTGACTAGGGAAGTCAGCAACACTTTGCTGGTAAGGGAGCAGCTGAGGAAAGGCCTATGAGGTAAGGAGAGAGGCCATACAGAAACTGGGGGTCAGAAAGCAGCCATATGGACACCTGAGGGAGGTGAGTTCCAGGAAGACTGGAGGTACCAAGTCCCAGTGGCTGAATGTGGCTGGCAGGACCAGGAAATGGGCAGAAGCCCTTGTGGTTGGAGAGAAGGGCTAGACTGAAGCAGAGGAGCAGAATAGAGGAGGGACAGAGGAAGAGTCCATGAAAGGATGTTGAGAATGTGAAGCTCCTTAGGATTTAGAGCCAAGGACTAGCAATTTGACTAACATTTTTAAAGGATAATTCCAGTAACTCTTTTAAAAAGAGACTTGGGGGAGGGGGACGAGTATAGAAGAGAGGATAGGCTCTTCCTGTGGCTACTGAGGCAATCCAGAGAAGAATCCAGGGAGCCCCAGTGTGGTCAGTGTAGACAGTGAGAGGAGACAATGGACAATGGCTCTGGATGACAGGGAAGACAGAGCCGATACTCCATGTTGTGAGCCTGAATGACTGGAAGGCTGCAATTATCACAAAATGATTTCATTACCCCTAGCATACATTTCATTCTTCTTGGGGGTACATTTTCTTCCCTGTATTCCAAATGAACAAAGATTATATTAAAAGCAAGAAACCTCAAAAGCTTCACCCTGTTTTAATGGTATTCTCATTGTCTTCCTCCTTTCTATCACTTGAATTTGGGATGCCATGTGACTCACTGGCACCCATAACATCAGCAAATATACATTTCTCCTCCACCTATCCCACCTACTTGGAAGAAAAATGAGGCTGAAGGTTGACCAACTAAGTGATCCATCATGCCTGTGTGAAGAAGCCTCCATAAAACCCAAAAAGGATGGGGTGAGGGCTTCCAGAGCTGTGACTAGGAATACATCTATGCACCTAAAGGATGATACACCCCAACTTCAGTGGAAGGAAACACTTGCTCTGGACCTTTCCAGATCTCACCTAGCATCTCTTTACCTGGCTGTTCCTTTACACTCTTTAAATATCCATTGTAATACAGAGGTAAACATTTATTACAAAATGCAAATAAGCAACCTGCACCAGCAAATTAATCAAACCAAGGGCAAGGTCAAGGGAACCCCTCATTATGACCCTTAGGTTATGGGCACATACAACAACCCAGAGCTTGTGGAGGCCATCTGAAGTGGGGACAGTCTTGTGGCAATAACCCTAAACCCACAGGATCTAACGCTACCCCCAGGTATCCATGTCAGACCTTAATTGAGTTAGTGGGCACTCAGGTAGCACCCACTGGAGACTCTGCTACCAAAAGTGGCATGAGAAAGGAGGCAAACATTTTAGTTTATTTTCCTAGCTAAAGTAATTTCCTAAACAGATGACATGAAAATGAAAGATGAATATAGTACTGGTAGCTAGCATTTACTGTCCTGAAATCCTAGGATTCCTATTAACCTGTTCACTGCTGATAGGAAGAAGCTAGCCCAGAGAGAGATGCAGTAATCCACCATCAGAGAACAGCACAATTGCTGAGGCTGCATAGGCTGCACTGCTCTGCCATCCAAATTCCCAGCAGCACTTGCACTATGACATGGTTGGTTGCCTTTTCAAAGAATACATTATATAGGGGCACAAGCGTGAACATACATAAGCAGAACACATTAATAACACATAGGAAGGAAAGCAAAGGACTCTTTCTGAGTGGGCACCTCTGCAAAGCAGGACTGGAGGTCTGGGCAGAGCCATAGCTCAGTTTTCACTCCTTTAACATGGTCCAGTGGGCTTGAATCACCGGTGGGACACACATGACTGTCCCAGCAGGCAGCTTGTACCTCCCACAGGACTGTCCCATGCCACCTGATGGGACAGCCATTCATGTACCAACCATGGTCCTGAGCCACCTGGCAGTAAGAAGAATTATGGCCCTGCCCTAAATGCATTAATGGAACTTGAACTTTTTAACAGTGAGCACTGATTACTTTTCTCTAAGTGAATCATTGCTCTAGAACTTATGCCTTCTGCAGTCTCCTGTTTTCCCATTAGCCATTTATTATTCAGTTAACACCTGCACAAGCAAATGCTCAAGGGAAATGAGCCAAGCAGTCCACTGTGACCTCAGCTTTGCTAAAGGCCTGAGAGAAAGCAAGCTGAACAACATAAAATTTGTGATCTGTTATTCACATAACTTCTAGAATGACCTGAATATGTTTTTTAAAAATTATAAAAATGCTTACCTTTTAATTTTAAACTATTTTCCAGTGTTATAAAATTTTCATAGAAGATGAAATATATCTGAGAATAGTGGGTCTCAAAAAATGGCTTAAGATCACTTGCATCCACATTATCTGAAAAGAAAAAGTTTCTGTTTACACAATTATCAAAATTCAGAGGCAATTTTCTTTTCAGAAAGAACAACCCCTTGTAAGACAAAAGCAAACCATATTCCCATTTGTTGCCCTCAGTACAAGTTCTGAACTGCACCACACCACCTCACCCACAGGATAGCCAGGAAGCTGGGTACAAGGGCACTCATCAAGGGCACTGGGGGCCAGGGCTTGAGGGGGAAGCAACTCTTAAACAGGCCTTACACAGCAAAAGGTCTGTAACTCTGGAAAGCACCTGGGCTGCAGAGGTCCTCGTGAACCACTCTGTTCTCACTGACCACCAACACAACTCCCTGGGTAGAAAAGGGACCCAAGCTTGGGTGACCACACATGTGTTCCCAGCACATCTATACAGCCATATCCCCAACCCACATGATTCCTTCCTTTCAGGCTCAGATGACCTTCCCTGCTCCTGCTCAGACCCAGGGGGCCTGCCAAAGGTTCCTAAAGTTGCACTGTCACACCACACAGTTGTGCTGGGACCTGAGCCAGTACCAACACCACTGAGTGAGCAGCAACATGGTACTTCTTCCCAGTCCCTGGTCAGCTCTGCAAACCTCACAACTCCAGGGGCAGAGTACCTTCCACTGTCAACATATGTTTGTCCATTTTCTCAGCTAACAAAGTGGCTGTGCCAATTACAGAGTTCTGATGAAGAATCAATGCTTTGGAAGAATATACTAGTTATGAAAGGAAAATTAAAAATACTAAAAGAGATACTCAAAAAATGTGTTGCTCTTCAATCTGTAAGAAAATCATATAAACTGCTTTTGCAGTTCTAAAACAGTGAATATATGAGAGCATACCCATTATGTAATAGTTCAAATTCTATAATACAGATGGATTGAAAGCACCACTTTCTTTTGGTTACCACACAAGGGCCTTTCATTCAAAAATCTGTCTAGTTCTGTGAAATAATGCACAGAAGTTATCTATAAAGTCATATAAGCCACCAATTTCACATTATATTTATTGCACCAAGGTAAAACTGAGCACAGAGCAATAGAAACTCATGATTAACAACAAATCTACCTATGCAAAAGCAAATAACAGGGCCAGGGAGATGGCTCAATGGAATAAGCGCTTTCCTGGCAAGCACAAGGGCCTGAGTTCAATCCCCGGTTCTGCCAAAAAAAAAAAAAAAAAAAAAAAAAAAAAAAAAAAAAAAAAGCAGATAACAATAAATCTAACTAGCATCATCAACAGCACAAATATGCCCCACACCTTCCTGCCAAGGACTCCTCAAGGCCTGTGTGCAGACTCTGTGTACAAGGAGACTTTGTGTACAAGATTTTGGACAAAACCCTGTGTACAAGGGTTTTGTACATTTAACTCCAGTGTGAATTGCTATTCTACCCAACACTAACCATTACCTCTTCCTGAAACACACCAAGTCCAACCAACTTCTAACCACCAGCTGTATGGCCTCCTTTCAGGTGCCCCAAAAGAAATCCAGGCATTAAACTATACAGGGAGAACACCAAGGAGCTGACCTGCAGACTGAGGTACTCTTGGAAAGCCAGGAGTCTAGGTGATGGTCACCTTCCCCACAGCCACTCAGTATCTTCCCAAGGGTAAGGCACAAGATGGTGGCTGCAGGTGTGGCTCCAGCATGCTGCAGGGCCTGGGCCCAGTCTCCAGCACCTCAACAGCACTTAAGTGACCCCATACATAGAACAGGGCTACATGAAAGCAGGCTCCAATTACCTACAAGTCTGAGAACTCCCCGCACTTCCAAAGTCCTCGCAGCACCCCCCAAAACAGCTGAGTGGAATACCCCATTTGTTTATGTCTCTCCTCCTGCTTGACACCCCCACCAAAGGATAAGCTGCAAGAGGGATGCAGCCCCATCTGCTTCATGCACACCAGCATCCCCAGCTCAAAAACACCTGATACCTAGAAAGTATTCAACACTAATGTGTTAAATGAAGACTGAGACTAAATGCCAATATTTCATACCCCTACTTCAAAATCCAGAATCACTTCTTGGTTGTGTTTCTCCAAAAACTCTTCAGAAGAATATTTATAGGGTAAGCATAAGTGTTGGGTAAGACAACCCCAGGCAATGGAAGTCAGCATCAAAAAGGAACCCAAGAAAGTATCAAAAGCCTGACTTTTAGCAAAGCTAACTTCAAAAAACAAAGATGGAATGGAAGGCTTTGCTGGAGTGGGGGAATATAACCACTAACTTCCTTCACTGAGACCTCTGCCCCATTCATTCAACATTTCTTGCCAACAAGCACTGAGCCAAGTGCTAAGAAATGGCAAGTGAAGAAGACCCAAGGGCATCAGGAGTGCACAAGGGAAGAGGCAACAATACTAAGGCGCTGTGGCTAAGCTCCTGTTGGCTCAAAGCAGGGAAGTAACAGCCATGCAGGGAGGTGGGAATACAAGGCCACACATCTAGGTCAGTTTTTATCATGTGGATCAGGTGTGCTTAAGAGAAAGAACCCCTATGGTCAGGGCCTTGGGACCTGTCTGAGAGACACAGCCAGCTGGCTTCTCTGAGCCAAACCCAGAGCCACATCAAATGGGAACAAATCAACAACAGAGATCAGATCAGGAATTTAAGCTAAATGAATCATTCCCTTGGGGATAAGAAGGAGAACCAGAGGAAAAGGAACAGTAGGGAGAAGCCAGAGGAAAGAAGGGCAGGGAGGCAGCAGGCAGATGAGTTCACATAACTTCAGTTGGCAGGGGAGGGCTGGAGAGGGCACATGTCCAGGCAGTTCCTGGGTACTCAGCATCTGGCAAGAAAGCCAGCATGGTGCCCTACTATCACCACAAAACTCAAAGAAACATGTCACATTAACCACAGGGAAACAAATGGCCAATACTTAGCCACAGTAAGAGTCATTCCTTTTTTTTTTTTTTTTTTTTTTTTTACTTCACTGCTGGGGATTGAACCCAGAGCCTTCAACAGAGCTGCATCCCCAGCCCTTTTTGTATTAAATGTTGAGACAACAGTATTAACACAGTAAGATACCCAGGCTGAGCTCAAGCTTATCATCCTCCTACCTCAACCTCCTAGTGTGCCAACACTATGGGAAATGCCACCATGCCTGGGTTCATTCTCATTTCTTTTGTTGTTTTTGTTTGTTGCTTATTGTGAGCTGTGGTCTTGCTATGTAATACAGGCCAGTGTTGAATGCACTATGTTGCCCAGGCTGGCCTAGAACTCACAACAATCCTCCTATCTCAGCCTCCTTGAGTACTAGGACCATAGGTATGCACCATCATGACAGGCTCATTCCCAATTTTTAAAAATATTAATTAATTAATTTGTTTATTTGGTACAGAGTCTCGCTATAAAGTTCAGACTCATAGTGATTCTCCTGTCTCAGCCTCCCCAAGGCTCTAGAATTACAGACGTGTGCCACCACACCTGGTTTTGGGGCTGGCACAGTATACCCAGGGTTCCAAAGCCAGTATGACATGCCGTACTGGGGACAGAACTCAGGCCCTTGTGTTAGACCACCAAGCTATCTCCTCAGCCCCACATTCCCAATTTTTTAAAGAAATGTTCAATTGTTCATTATCTTTCACACCAACAGCCAGGAACATTTTATTATTTTCCCATTATACCTAAATTATATACATCATATATACCTAAATATAACGTTCTTTGTATCAGATCAAAACCACCCTCTCCCACCACTTTGTCTACTAACCCCCTCAGTGATAATTATTTCCCTACATCTACTTGAAAGGCAGCAACAAAAGCTGAGGGCAAAACCTTTGGAGCAGACTGACTAGGTCTATGTGCAGGAGTTATAGGACCACAGATAAGCTAGTGAAGCACTTTCATACTCAATTTCACCTGGAAAATGGAGCTGTCAATGGCTCCTCCATCACAGGGCTGTTGGGATGACAAAATGAACATATGCAAAGTGTACAACATGTAAATGTTGTTTTCTGAAACTACTCAGCAAAGGCTATCTCACCAGGTAGGAACAACAGCTTCCTCTAGGAGGCTATAAAATTCGATGACTCAGAAATTCATGTACTTAATGAGACTGGCCTGCATTAAACTGCATTTAATCCCAACACAGCCCTAAACACTACCAACAAACATACCCATGAAGCCAATGGGATTATCGATTCATCTCCTTTTACATATAATTCCATTCAATAGCACTTCTGCTGATTTTGTTAGAAAGCTACTAACACACGCACACACACACACACACACACAAAAAAAAAAAAAAAAAAAAAAAAAAAAAACCTGTTTCCGCAGGAGATGGGAAAGTTTTCTGGGCACTTGTACTCATGACAGGGTGCTGTCCTGAGGAGGATCTTGTATTCAGCCCCCTCTACCCTGGATGCATTGGTCTCCCAGCACCATATCCCTCCACCCTGCCCTGGAGTTGACAGCCATCTCAGCCCTTAACATCACAGCCAAAGAGGGTGTTCCTTACCATCTCAGTCAAATGACCTGATGATCAAAATCACAGGTTGGTGACAGGAAAAGGGATCAGTAAAGAATTAAAGGCAGATGTGACAACTTAACAAAACAGTCATTTAGAAACCCTTAGTAAGAAAAATTATAGTGTAATAAACCAGCCAGACACAAGGCAGAAAATGTTGTCAAGAATGAAAATCATTAGCAGCGTATCATTACTTAAGGGGATGGCAGGATTTTGATACTGTGTTCAAACAACTGCCTAGGCTCTGTCCTCCTTCCATCTTGCAATGATTTGTAAAAGTGCTATGTATTATTCCTTCCTCTGACCACACCTCTTAACGATGACCACCCACACTGACTCAGGGCTGAGCTAACAGGCTTTGACTAAAGCAGGGCACAATGGTGGGCTGGGAGAGTCCCACTGCTGCTGGCCCAAAGTGAGGAGCAGACCTGGACCCCATCCAAGAGTCCAGGGCCAGCCCAAGGACCTGCAGTCAGAAGCAGAGCAGCCCAGGCAAGGAGGGAAGTCGGTCCTTGCTGCCAGAGCTCCAGCAAGCTGCTTCAATCTGGGATGGTTTGATGTGGTGCTAAAGAAAACACTCAGCCCCAAACAGGTTCAGCAGCCAGGAAGGCTGCAAGCCTAGGAAGGGGTATCCAAAGTATAATACAACATCACCTCCATTAAAGAAAGAAAAGTAGGAAAACAACCCAAATAAAGAGGCTTCCCACTGATAAGAACTTCCTGTCCACAGTGACCTCTGCCAGCCAAAGGACAAGGGACTCCTGCTGATACCACCAGGCTGTGTTAGTGGACAAATGCTAACTCACTGGATAGATCCCAGGACTTACCCAGGAGGGGAGGCCAAACTACACAATGCAGCCCCACCAGACTCAGTAGGTCACTATCTAATCATAAGACAGGAGATGTTTGGAGGATGTCTGTGCTTCAATAGCTAATCAACACTTTTATCAGCATTACTACTGTCAAAGGGAAGTACCTCCCTTTGAGGTATATCCCTCTATCTATCACTTCTAAAATGTCTCCTCTATACAAACACAAAATCTCTGTGTGGAGGGAAAGCCTAACTCACAGGGCAGAAAGCCTGTTAGATGGAAGACAAGCTAGCCTGCAGAGACTGAGGTGAAGGCTAGTCAAGGAC
Source organism: Ctenomys sociabilis (assembly GCA_004027165.1). Lineage (NCBI taxonomy): Eukaryota > Metazoa > Chordata > Mammalia > Rodentia > Ctenomyidae > Ctenomys > Ctenomys sociabilis. The sequence continues at coordinate 3,564 of PVKA01004110.1, read as the reverse complement.
TGAGGTGATCAGTGCCAAGGGAGAGTCCCTCAGGCCCCTGAGCTGAGCACTGCTCACTCCCTGCATCCTGTATCAGCTGGTAGGTCAGGACCCCTTGCCTGGCAGGCACTCCTCCTGCTTGTGTGCCTCAGTTTCCCCCACTATACTACAAAGACTGTGGGTTTCCAAATACTCAAGGCACAGGCACTGAATAAATGCACACTGAATAAATTCAACAGTCAGCAGAATGTAGCTATGTAGAGAACTATTATTCTTTCCTATAAATGAGAAGAAAGAATTCATAAAGGTCTTAGAAAGCAGTAAGTTTTGTTTCTGTTTTCTTTTTGAAAGCAAAAAATTCTTACAATAATGGGCAAAAGAGTCCTCCAAATCAAGAGGCCAGGACTACTTACTACCTGACCTACAAGATAAACTAGTAACTAGTAATGATGGTCCACTCTATATCTGCTAGGAATCTTTGTAAAACAATAGCACCAAAGCTCATCCCTTAACAATCATGGGCATCTTAAAATATCTAACATTTATAGACCACATACATATATATATATTTGGTACCACTAATCAAATACAAGACCTCATGCTTGCCAGGAAGGTGCTGTGCTGCTGAGCCCTCAACCTGGGCCCTTAACCATCTATTATATAACTCTAGAAAGCACATAAAATCAGAAACTTCCTACTCAGTAGTTAAACTTACAAATTTGTCAATAGATACTTTTTAAATGAATTTGTTATTGTTACCTTTTCCATTTTATTGTCATTGTCTACAAAACAGCAATTAATTACCATCATATTTATTTACATTATGTATTTTTATGCCTAGCACAAATCTAAAATTTAGATCAAATTCAATGGTTAGGTTCAATGTTGATCTAATGGAGAAATTTGATTTGGTTCTCATTCAATTTGGTTTGTGATCTGAATCATAGAAAGAACTAAAATCATGACCTGAAATACATATGTGTTGTTTGAGGGCCCACGGTTCTCTCTGTCTCAACTGAAATAAGCAAAACTGGTTGGGATCAAAAAGAAACATGGATTACTATGATTACAAGAAATTCCAAGAAGAAAAAGCAGCATAAATCACAGTGTTTGGAAGTCCACCCTCCTGCAGACTCACCCTCTAACTCACGCCAGAGATTCTCAAATGTGACCTCCAGTTTCTGGCCTAAGTGCCAATAGCAAATTTCTTTTTGAGTTTCATGCCTTTAAGTCGATTTCACAGAAATTCTCTAAATTAATACTATGTTTTCAATCTGCATCCACTTTGGGGCATTAATGTCACTGGCCATACTTGACATAGAATTAAGTCATCCTGAAGTTAAAGTACTCAAGATAATTCCAGCCTCTCCCTTGACCCATCCACCCTTCCCCACAGAACTGAGAGGTCCTCCAGTAAGATACTCTTTCCCTCCTGTTTGCCTAACTACCATGAACTGCTTAAGAAACCACTCAGCAAAGAGACTGTAATTAGAAGTGTCACAGACCGCTCTTGGGGACCACCAGGGCATGTCTCACTAGGCATGCACTCAGATTTCTATCTGTCTGACCCTCTCCTCTGCCTATCAACAATATCACCCCAGCTTCCCAACCCAGCCCTTCCATCCACTGTACTCAATACAGTTCACAAATCTCTTCACCTTCGTCACATGTCTTCCTCTCCCCTTCCTTTGGTTCTACCTGAAACCTGGAGGACCCTAGAACACTTCCCTTACAGTCATCCAGGAAGGACTCTGTCTTCTGTGTACACATACCTTTCACTTGGCTTAGACGAGGTATGTGGCCTCTCTACTCTACATTGAAAAATTCCAGGCTATCCTAGGCCTTTGTGTCTGACACAGAAATATTCCTTTGGTGTTTTACATACAGCCAGTCCACAACCAACCCAAGTGGCACAGTGTCCTGCAACACTCTCTAGAGAGTCCCAGGCCTGCTCACTTGTTCTCACCACCACTAATGCTGTCTTCAATCATGGTGATTTTGACATTTACATGGGAGACGCCCGACTTCCTCATCTCTAATGAGGCTGTCTGGCACCCTACCTCTGCCACCTACGTTCACAGCCAGTCCTGGACCCATCATTACTTACAATCTCTACAATGCCAAAGTCTCAGCTGCAAATGATTCACTCTCATCTTTCCTGCCCACTCCTACTAACCCTAATCCCAGCAACTCTCCAACTCTACTAGTTCCTCAAATCCAAAGACTCCAGCAGCTAACTAGGATGTTTCTCAACAGCACACCTCCTTTCTTCCCCACTTAGTTTCTATTGCTCATCTGTTTAATCATCCCTTCACTGTCCTCCAACCCTCCTACCTTTTCCTACCTCCAAATCTATTCTCAATAATACCCTAGTCTCAGCCAAGCACAGCAGCACATGACTGCACCCCCAGCACTGAGGGAAGCAGAGACAGGAGGATCACAAGTTCAAGTACCAGATGGGCAATTTGGTGAGACCATCTCAAAATAAAAAATAAAAAAAGCCTAGGGTTGGCGCTGGGGAGATAGCTCAGTGGAAAAAGTGCTTGCCTGGTAAATGCAAGGGCCTGAGTTCCACCAAAAAAAAAAAAAAAAAAAAAAAAAAAAAAAAAAAAAAAAAAAAAAAAAAAAAAAAAAAAAAAAAAAAAAAAAAAAAAAGCCTAGGGTTGCAACTCAGGGATAAACAGCCCTTGGGTGGATCCCCAGGACTGTAAAAAAGAAAAGAAAAAAATGCAGTCTCAGTCTAAACCTCAACTCAACTGAAAGTATTCACCTGAGGCTAAGTCATGTGCTACACACAAAAGTTTTTAAATTTTACATGAAATATTTAATGCATGTGAAACAATACACTGAGTACAGATATGACTTATGATATGTGAAACTCCAGGTTTCACATATGAAACCTGATATCTGCATACTTAAATTCATCTTCTAGCAAAAGCATGCTGTCCAAGCAGCCTTCGGCTGCACGACCAGTTTCTGTCCTGTCTGAGGCCAACAGCTCATGTGTGTGTGCGCCTGACACCCAAGCACTACTGGCCCAGCCCATCAGCAGGAGAGCCAGAACCCTGGCACAATACTCCCAGAGATGTGCTGGGGCTCAACCACATAGCCCTATTTACAGAAAATAAAGCAAACTCATCTCATAGCTTCATCCATAGCTTTGTTTCTTACGCACATGCAGCCATTTAAAATGTTAAATATTCCTTCCTAAAATACAGATTTTAAAATGCATCATAATTGAAAACTCATTTCCATTGGGATTCTCCACAGCATTTCAAGCTCAACATCAAGAACAACCTACAACTGACACTGCGGGTCCCTCCCCTGCCCCCCTGCACCTTGCCCACCCCAAGTACTAACCCTTGCTCTTGCTCCCAGAGCCCCTGTCTATCAGGGAGAAGCATCCTCCAGCACCAACCCCTCTAGTGGGTCCAGGGGGAGAGACTGATGCTGCTGAGTCCCTGGTAGTGGTGACACAGCCCCTGCTGTGACCGGCATGGCTCCAGCTTGTGCCAGTCTAAACAGGAGGAAGGTGCTACAGGTACCCAGGGAAAGACTACTGCCTCTTTTTTTTTTTTTTTTTGT
>PVKA01004109.1:77101-102486 GCA_004027165.1 Ctenomys sociabilis | reverse complement strand
ATCTGTTAGCCAGTGACAAAGGCCTAAGTCAGCAACCTCTAAATGCCCATATCTGGAGGTGTGGACAAAGACGATGTGGCCGAAGGTTCTCCTGTTTTCTTTTTTTTTTTTTTTTTGGTCTTTTTGAGACAGGGTCTCACTATGCAGTTCAGGCTGGCCTTAAGCTCACTTTGTAGCTCAGGCTGGTCTCGAACTCACAACAATCCTCCTGCCTCAGCCTCCCGAATGCTGGGATTACAGGCATGCGCCACCACGCCCGGCTTTTTGTTTTCTTTTTTTTTGTATTGGGAATCCAACTGTGGACCTTGTGCTTGCCAGGTAAGTGCCTTTCCATGAAGCTATATCCCAGCCCTCCTATTTTTTTTTTTTAAGAAAGGAAATATTAATTGCTTATGAACAAAGTAACAAAGCAATTGTTTGTGTTGCAAAAGCCTTCCTCCAGGGCCTTGGGCTACACCCTAACCCACGTTTGTGTCTGGGCCACAAACTTTTGCCTGGGCTTCTCAGACCCATTCCAAGTGCTGTGGGAAGGAAGTTAGCACCAAAGGACCTCAATGCATGAGCATCAGAATGCTCTCCCAGAACCACTGTGCACAGTACTGCCTCATCCCTGAGGGCCCTCGGATCCTGTGCCTGGGAAATACCCGGGTCAGGTGAGATCCATTTATAGGAGCTCCATTCCTGCCACGCTAGAGCGGTGGCTGGCAGGAATCTGTGGATATCCTGGTCTAGGTCATGAACTGAGATGTGGGCCAACAAGTGACTTACAACTGAAGTGCCCAGGCCTGTGACTGACCTGAATGTGCTTGAGTGGGTGCCGGGTGATCCTTGCCCAGAGGCTGCACTCATTCTTGCACCCTGACAAGCTCTCTTGAGGTGAACCCACCCTGGACCCCGGAGTGACAGATCTGCCAGCCTCTTGCCTTGCTCTCCCTGTGCCTCCCTCTTGCTTTCTGTCAGTTCCTCAAATGTGCCCCAACCTGTCCTCGCATCGGGTCCTTTTTTTTTTTTTTTTTTTTGAGACAGGGTCTCGCTATGCAGTTCAGGCTGGCTTTAAGCTCACTTTGTAGCTCAGGCTGGTCTCGAACTCACAACAATCCTCCTGCCTCAGCCTCCCGAGTGCTGGGATTACAGGCATGCGCCACCACGCCCGGCTATCGGGTCCTTTATACTTGCAGCTCATTGGCCAGTGGACCCTCCTCCCAATGCTTTGCAATTGCTCTACTTCCTGCTTTGGGGCTCAGCTTAAAAATAAATCTCTTGGGCCCGCCAGATAGCTCAGCAGACTAAAGAACCTCTTTAGTCAGGGGTTCAGTCCTGAGTGCTGTGCTGCACCCCTCCCCGTGCCCTGTGATGGCAATTGAGACTGAGCCTGGTGGCGCACCTGTAAATCCCAGCACTTGGGAGGCTGAAAATAGGAGGGTCACCAAGAGTTCGATCTAGTAGTGAGACCCTGTACTAAAAAACAAAAAACAACAACAACAAAAAAAAAAACCCTTGATACAAATGGCCCCAGACTTAGGATGATTCAACTTAGTTTTTTTATATATTATTACAAAATTTATATTATTATATAATTTATATTTTTTATTATATATTATGCTGGTAGAAAAGCAAGACACGGTGAGCAGCGACTGTCCTTTGAGCCTCACTCTTTTCCCTCTCGATGTGCAGTTGTGTGCTGGCCGAGGCTAAGGGGCTGACATTCTGCAGTATGCTGAGCTGCTAAGGGGCGGGTGTGCTTCCGCTGTGCGTCGGCAGCTTACCGTGGGGCTCTGGGGCACAGCGCCAGCGTAGGTGCCAGGGTGCGGATACAGACTCGGCGGAGCCTTGGGAGAGGAGGGCGGAAGCTGGCTCTTGATCCACACAGTGCTCACAAGGTGTGCGGATCCGTCCGCGTCCGTTCAACTGTCTACTTAAAATCTGGAGACGCTGTACAGATAAACCTAAAAAGATGAATTTTAAGACTAATGCCAACCTCTTCCCTGTCTCCTGTTGTTTCTGCTACTCTCAACCCAGCAGGTCCTTTCTACCCTGGCGTTACACTAATTGCCTGTTTGTAACCCGTCTGTCCCACTGGAACGCAAGCCCCATGTGGATAACAACCTGTCCTCCCCACTGCTGTCATCCGAGATAGGTGTGGCCCGATGCCTGCTATGTGGCAGACACTAAGACACTGAGTAGATAAACACTTGAATAAAACACTTGGCTTTAATGACGGGAAAAACGTAAAGAGCAGCAAAGGAGGTTGGCCTGAGGATAAGGGCTTCCAAGGCTCCCAGGCGCAGCGACGTGGCAGTTCAGGGGTCCTGCTCCGTGGGTATAATAAGTCCGGAAGCCCAGTCCCTCCTGGCGGCTGCATGCCAGCCCATCTATAGCTCATTGGGGTTGCCCTGGTCCGCATAGATGAGGAAGCCCGTGAAGAGGCTGTCGGTCCAGTACGGGTCGTAGAAGAGCCCATTCTGCTCTGAGTAGAAGATCTGCAGCCAGACCTCATCCCCCTGCTTGAGGGCCAGGATGGTGGAACCTGAGGCCACGTCGTGGTTGCCGGTGTTGGCGTCGAAGGTCCGGATGCGGTACTGGCCGTTGTGCACGAGGCCGATGGCCAGGTGCTTGTTGGCCAGAGTGATGTCGTAGGTGAAGTAGTAGATCCCTGGCACGCCACAGATGAACTTGCCACTGGATGAGTTGTAGTGGCCACCCTCATTCATCAGAATCTTGTCAAACTTGATGGGCAGCCTCTCTCGAGGGTAGCTCTTGGTCACTGCCACTGAGAAAGCTGACTTGGGCTGGCCACTGCCACAGCTGCAGGGGCCTGGCAGGCCTGGTTCCCCCTTCTTGCCCTTGGGCCCTTTCTTGCCTGGTGTGCCGTGCTTCCCAGGGGTACCACTGACCCCCTTGGGGCCACGAGGGCCGGCCAGCCCGATGGCCCCAGGTTTGCCCTTTGGTCCTTGCTTTCCGCGGTTACCTGTCCGGCCGGGTGGACCTGGAAGACAGAGCAGTGGGTGTTATGGAGAGTCCGTCCTGGGCGCAGGCTGGGGGCCATGGTTTTTCCCATTGTGGTAGGAGCTCGTGGGGAATGGGAAGAGCATGAGGGCTGTAGGGTAGCATGGAATAAAGCAAATCTTAGCTGGGAGGGTAGCGCATGCCCATGATCCCAGCCCCCAGGGGTGGGATGTGGGGGGGGAGAGAGACAGAGAGAGAGGGAGAGAGGAGAGAGAGGAGAGAGAGAGAGAGAGAGAGAGAGAGAGAGAGAGAGAACAGAGAAACAGCAATGGGGCAAATCCAATTCTGAAAGAAGCCTGGGGTACATTTGTGGGCTGATGTTAGTGCTTTCTAGAACCACTGTGGATCAGGGTAAAAAGAGCAAGTAAAAAATTCACATTTTGGGGGCCAGGGAGATAGCTCAATGGCTTAAGCTAATGTGCTGCCTGGCAAGCACTGATCCCAAGTTTGATCCCTAGTACTTCAAAAAAAAAAAAAAAAAAAAAAGAAAAGAAAAAAAAAAGAAATTCACATCTCCCTTTTCCTGCTCCTGGGAAGGGCCTGGCTTGCCTGCTAGATCAACTCCCCCGTAGGCTCTTCTGGCAGTGGGCCGAGCAGATAACTGCAGGAAGCCTCTTGGCTCCCAAACACTGACTTTAGTAAGATTCCTGCTGAGAGTGCAGGGCCCTGTCCACACATACAAAGGTTGTCTTGTAGTGTTGCTTATTATAGCAGAAAAAAATAGAAACAAAAACCCCATCCAAAAGGAAATGACCAGAAAATTGTGGCCATCCATACTGAAGAATTCTTTTCACTTTTTTTTTTTTGTCTTTTTGAGACAGGGTCTTGCTATGCAGTTCAGGCCAGCCTTGAGCTCACTTTGTAGCCCAGGCTGGTCTGTGTGTGTGTGTGTGTGTATGTGTGTGTGTGTGTTTTGCGGAACCGGGAATTGAACTCAGGCCCTTGTGCTTGCCAGGGAAGCGCTTATGCCACTGAGCCATTTCCCTGGCCCCTTGTAGAATTCACATAGATTTTTTTTTTTTCACATAGATGTTTAAAAGCTGAGTTATATTTATGTGTCCTATATGAAGCAATCTTTAAAGTATGCTAAGAGGAAAGGCTCAGTGGCAGAATCTTTCATTTTAAAAGGGAAGCCACAAAGCTAAACGCTTTAATACCCATTTAGTCAGCTAGGCGTTGGTGGTACACACCTGTAATCTCATCACTTGGGAGGCTGAGGCAGGAGGGTTGATTTGTATTTGAGACCAGCCTGAGCTACAAAGTGATGCCTGGCTTAGGGGAAATACTAGCTAGCTCTGGGCTGGCGCAAGACACTTCCCCCAGTAATGATTTCCTGCCAGACACTGCTTGGTTTTTAATATTAACACTTCATAAAACATACATTTCTCTCAATACAACATTTTTGGCCAGTGAGTATATTTGAAACATTTATATTTATGATTATTTGACCCAACACATTTTTAGAAGATGAATAAAAATTTGAGCTGTGTGTGAACACAGTCGCGCCACTGGCAGAAGAGCGGAACTGGGCACAGAGGTGTGGAGGCCCGCTGAGCGTCCATCGGGCGACTGCTGTGGGCCGCACCCGCCTGGACCCCGGGGGCTGTGACCACCACGTGAACTGCGAGTGGTTATGGTTTAGGTCTAGCTGGTGCCCCGGAGCCTCACATGTTCAGAAGTGGGGCTCCTGGAAGGGGACTGGATCTTGGGGTGCGATCTTGCCGGTGGGTTGATCCCCTGGGGAGCACCTGGCTGGGTGGCAAGGCGCGGGGGCGTGGCCTCAGGCTCCTCCCCCGGCTCTGCCCCCTGGGCTGGGACCCGCTTCCTCTGCCTTCCTGCTGGGCTGCGTGCCTGGGAGCCAGCCCTGGACTGTAACTGCTAACCCAGGAGGCAGGGGCAGCCTCTCCTCCTTCAGTTTGTGGGTGCCAGGCGTTGTGCCCAGCAACGAGAAAATAACCGAGACAGAAACAAGGAAGAAAGGTTTTAGGCATCTTACATCTGACAAGGTACTTTGTTATAGGCACATAGGTTGACACCTCGCTGTGTTTTAGAGTTTATTTTTTTACTTTTATTTTTTGTCTTTTTGAGACAGGATCTCACTATGCAGTTTAGGCTGGCCTCAAACTCACTTTGTAGCTCAGGCTGGTCTCGAACTCACAACAATCCTCCTGCCTCAGCCTCCTGAGTGCTGGGATTACAGGCCTGTGCCACCACGCCCTGCTTGTTTTAGAGTTTAGAGTGAACATATAATATGTTTTTCTATTTTAAATAATAATTGGGAAATAGATTTCCAAGTAACATTTTCTTGGTGAAAATCCAGTTTTCAGGAACAGATTGCTTATGTCGAGTGCCCAATGTCCGCTATTATTAGACACCTAAAACGATGCACATGGCATGACTGAATATCTAAACAGAGGCCAGGAAGGACAGACAACTAACCAATGGACAGCCTAAGGTGGCGGGGAGGGTGTGAGGACGTAGTGACTAAGCAGGACTTCTGCTTTATTTGTGTTCTTTGAATGTAGTGTAGTGAGACTGTATTTTTGTTTTAGTTGCACCATTGGGAAGAAGCCCAATGTGTTGTGCCGTCTGTAATCTAGCACTCAGGAGGCTGAAGCAGAAAGATCGCAAGTGCAAGGCCAGTTGAGACTACAGAACAAGACCCTACCTCAAAAAACCAAAAAATGGCTGGGTATGGTGCTGCATACCTGTAATCCCAGCGCTAAGGAGGCTGAGGCAGGAGGATCACTGTGAATTTTAGGCCAGCCTGGGCTACATAGCAAGACTTTTTTTTCTTTCTTTTTTGCAGAACCAGGGATTGAACTCAGGCCCTTGTGCTTGCCAGGTAAACACTTATTCTACTGAGCCATCTTCCTGGCCCTGAGACTCTGTCTTAAAAAACAAAATAAATCAAAAACAATCCAAAACTAAAACTATCTAAATAAAAAAGAAAGGGGCTTGAGTTGTAGGTCAGGAGTAGATGATGTTCTGCGTGTGTGTAAGGCCTTAGTTCAATCTCCAGCACTAAAGAGGGGAAGACTGAAGAACAATAAAAAAATAAAAATCAAGAAGTCACAAAGCTGGTCCTTGATAAAGTGAAAAGAAACAAGGGAGAAGAAGGAGCTTAGAGTGGAGGGAGAGTAGAAATGACCATTTTGGCTTGGGTGTTTTCCCAGGAGACAAGGAGATAAGGAACCTTACCAGGATGGTCAACCATGATTTGTCTATTGCAAACAAACAAAAAACTCCAAACCCCCAAAACAGATTGATTGGTAAGTTGATTTATTCATTCATTCTTTTAGAGACAGAGTTTCACTGTGTAGTTCAGGCTGGCTTTGAAGTCACTATGTAGACAAACTGGTCTTGAAGTTGCTGTGACCTTCCTGCCTCAGCCTCCCAAGTGCTAGGATTATAGGCAAGTGCTATTACACCCAGATTGCTTGCCTTTCTTTCTTTCTTTCTTTCTTTCTTTCTTTCTTTCTTTCTTTCTTTCTTTCTTTCTTTCTTTCCTTCTTTCTCTCTTTCTCTCTTTCTCTCTTTCTTTCTTTCTTTCTTTCTTTCTTTCTTTCTTTCTTTCTTTCTTTCTTTCTTTCTTTCTTTCTTCCTTCCTTCCTTCCTTCCTTCCTTCCTTCCTTCCTTCCTTTCTTTCTTTCTTTCTTTCTTTCTTTCTTTCTTTCTTTCTTTCTTTCTTTCTTTTTCTCTCTCTCCCTTTCTTTCTTTGTCTTTCTGAGACAGGGTTTCTCTCCACAGTTTAATCTGGCTTCCAACTCACTTTGTTATCGAGGCTGGCCTCAAATTCATGGTGAATTTCCAGCCTCAGCCTTCCAAGTGCTGGGATTACAGGTGTGTACCACCATGCTGCACATGGATTTGCTGTGTGGCAGAAGAGTGGCCAGACATGCCCCCAACTTCCTGTGGGTTGTGCATGTCAGGACTCTGCCTCTGTCTCCTCCCAGCATGCAGGCCTCAGTGGGAAAGGGCTCAGTCCCCACCCTTTGCCTTGAGTGGTGGGAGAGATGGTCCTAAGCAGCTGCCTTCCCCCTCCTCACTCCCCATCATAGCAGGTGCCCTCCTGGAGTGGCCAAAGACGAGCACATCTCAGGGATGTGGTAGTTAGCCAGCTGGGGCGCTGTCTGGACCTGAGTCCGCCTCCTGGGTGGGAATGGAATGGAATGGCTAGTAGGTACTGGGCGCCTGCTCAGAGACACATTTCTCTTGCTGTTCTGCTTCATCTTGTTGCCCTGTGAGGCAGAGGGGTGCTGTTGCTATGCCTGCCAAAGGTGAGGAAGCTGAGTTTTGAGGAAGTGAAGGCCTTTGCCAAAATTAGTATCTGAGTTTGTCCCCAAAGTCCAAGTGCCGGCAGCTGACCCGCTGCTGTAATCACCCGACCTCTTGGTTTCCTCATCTGGGACATGGGCTAATAAAAATGTCTCCTTGCAGGGTTGCACTAGCAGTCAGAAGAAGAACTTACTCAAAAGGGCTTCTTCACTGTCATAATACCGTGCAAAGGAGCTGTTCTATTAGGGCCTAGGTGCAGCTCAGGGGTAGGGCACGAGCTTAGCACGCTCCCGTTAGGTCCTAGGGTTCGATCCCCAGCACCATACCCTGATATTTAGTTTTCCTGTTGGCTGGAGATTTTTAATAGTAAAATTCGGGGTAATCATTCAGAAATATGAGGACTATAACACTAGAATGGCCTACAGACAACCTGTTTACAACCAGCCTGGCACCCTTGCTTGGGGACTACTGTTCTACCTGAGGGGGTCCCAGGGAGACTGTCGGTCGCAATGGCCAACCCAATCACCACCGCTCACAGACCCAGGGGTGGGCATGCCCCAGCTCTGGCACTACTGGCTTTCCTCTGGAGGCTCAGACTCTCGGTACCCAGGATAGCAGTGAGGCCCAGGAGGGTGAGTTGTCCAGACAAGTGTAGGACGGATTAAGCCAGGATAGTCTTGAGCCCATCTGTTGCCATTTAAGAATCCCCAGACTTTGAGAAGATAAAGCAAACACACAGAGAGCAGAGCCCTGACAATTTTTATTTATTTATTTATTTTTGGTACCGGGAACCCAACTCAGGAGGACCTTGTGCTTGGCAGGCTAGCACTGTACCACTGAGCTATATTCCCAGCCCCTGACAGTGATACTGAAGCTCCTGGATTTGGCTCAGCTCCAGTAAATTCCATTTTAGGTTATAAATTGGGTTTCTGTCATTTACATCCACAGGAGTTTTGAAAAATATTTCAAGAGATTTGTAAAAATTCACTTAGAATTCAGAGGTACAGCAGAGAGAGGAACATGGGATTTGATACTCTCTGTTCATTTTGAAATATATTGTCCTGTTTATAAAGAATAAGTCATGTGGTAATAAAGAAAGGAACTAATGGTAGGAACAGGGTAGCGCAGGCCTCTTACCTTCCTCACCGCTGTCACCCCGGTCCCCATCCTGGCCATCCTGGCCATCTTTGCCTGGAAAGCCCATTCTTCCCACCGTTCCTGAGGGCCCTGGGGCTCCTGGGGGGCCTGGGGGGCCCTGGGGACCAGGCAGGCTGCAGACCAGTTGAGGGGCGCCCTTCTGGGAGTCTCTGTGGGCGAAGGCAGCAAGCAGCGGGTCGGCAGCACAGGGCAAGGCGCATGCCAGGAGCACCCAGGGGATCATCGTGGGCACCTGTGGGAGCGAGAGAGCTGTGGCAGGTGAGTGTGGCCATGGCGCTGGCCTGCTGGACAGTCTCAGGGCATTTGGAGGAGAGGGCAAAGGAATGGGAGATGGGGGAGGGGAAAGGGAAGGGAGAGGGAGAGGATGAAGGGAGAGGGAGGAGACAGCTGCAGCTGGAGAAGCTTCATTGTGTTTCTTTCTACTGAGCTGTCTTCCCGGCTCTTCATTGTGTTTCTTTGTCTGTCTGTCTGTCTGTCTGTCTGTCTGTCTGTCTGTCTGTCTGTCTGGCTGGCTGGCTGGCTGGCTGGCTATCATCTGGTGCAGGGTCTTACTATGCAGCTCCGACTCATAGTGATCCTTTTATCTCAGCCTCCCCGGTGCTGGGCTTACAGGTGTGCATCACCACGCCCGGGCTTGGCGTCAGGACTCTAAGTTCCAGAGCCTGCATGGCCTGCGGTATCCGGGATGGAGCCCGGGTCCTTGTGCTTGCCGGGCAGGCGCTGAGACTGCCCATCTATCTTCCAGTCCTTCATTGTGTTTCTGTCCCCGGCGCTTTCCCATATTACACAGTGAGCTCTCCTGCTTGAGATATTTGGATGAGCTGAGTCATGTACCCAGAGGACACTCTGGAGGAGTGACGCCCATCACCAGACCGTTACTTTCTCAAGTGGCAGAAATGGAGATGGCGCACACTGTCCTGGGCAGATGACGTGGAGGAGCTCTGGGTGTGAGGTTGCAATGTCATAGGGATCCAAGGTGTAGGGGCAGCTTTGGGCTGATTTTAATTTAATATCATTACATTTAATTTAAAAAGAAAAACATATAGAAGTCTTGAGACTCGGGTCCCTCACATAAAGCATAAGATGAAATTTACCTCATATTAAGAAAAAGAAGAAATAGGACTGTGAAATGGTATATTTGCTGTTGAAGACACTGTTGAAATTCCTCAAAAATTTAAGAATAGAATGGCCATCTGATGCAGCAAACCCAGAGTCCAAATCAGGATCTCAAGGAGATACCAGGACTGCAGTATACCTTGCTCACTGATGGACAGATAAGGAAAATCTGGTATGCACAAATAGTGGAATATTACTTAGCCTGGGAAAGGAAGCCCTGCCATTTGTAATACTTCAAGCGAACTTGGAAGACACTGTGCTAAGTGAAATAAGCGATTCCCAGAAGGAAAAGTCCTCAGGATTCTATGTAGATGAGCTGTCCGTAGCAGTCAAAGCCAGCGGAACAGAGAAGGGAGCCTGGGTTGGGGAGGGTGTGATGGTGGGTGGTGGTGGTGAGGCCCTCTGTCATCATGGCAGTGCTCAGGGAAGGCAGACCGCAGCCTGAGCAGGTGGTGTTCCACCAGGCGTGCTTCCCAGTACCTCGTGCAGCTCCCTTGGTGCTTTAACCTGTTCTGAGCAGAAGGCATTGGGGGGGGGGGGTGCTGCACATCATGTGTGTACCCATTCTTGAAGAATCTTGGGCAGGTCCCACAAACACACAGGAGACTCTTCGCAACCCCGGAGGGGAGCACAGAGCCAGGCTCAAGGCCATACGAGGGGCAAGAGAAGCCTGTGGCAATATGTAAGGAAAGATGTGGATGAGGGACACAGAGCTCTGGGTGTCTGGTCCCTGGAGAGTTGCAAAGATGACCTGGTGGGTGATGGTCAGAGGGTGCTGATGTTGACTGAGACACCTGAAATGCTTCCTGCCAGGCGGAGAGGTCAGCCTACACTTTGCAGAGGAACGTCTGAGGAACCGTCCCATTGCTCTGCCTTTTTAGTCCAAGAGTTTAAAAATGTAGACGGGACAGTGGACCACGTCATTGAGAGCCAGGAGGGACAATGGACCTGTGTCCGAGGCTTGCAGGAGGAAGTAAGGTGAGAGAGATGGTGTAGCTTCCCAGGCGGGAGGAGTAAGGGCATGTATCGCTGCTGGGTGTGGAAGGGCCCAACTACTTCTAGTCCTGCCAGGGGACATGGAAGGTACGAGACCTGCAGTAGACTCCGCCTGGGCCAAAGGGAGCCTGATGGAAGCTGAGTGACCCCCATAATGTTAACCAGGAGAGGCGGACACTATAGGCCACTGCAGGGGGGAAGCGTGGACCTGCCATAGGAGCCCAGCTGTGTACTGGCTGCACCACAGGTCCCATGCCGAGGGGGTGAAGCCCCACGAGACAGGCAGCTCTCCATGCTTGCCAGGCCAGAGTTGCGGAACAGACGCCCTTCAATCTGTAAAGAGGGGTGCAGAGGAAGGGCGGGAAGAGCTTGTGAGCTGCATAGCTGGCTGCAGGGGTGGAAGGGAGGGAGCACGTGTTCCCCTGAGTGGAGACTGAAGTGTGCGTGACCTGAAGGTGGACAGCTCCATGGGGAGGCTCCTCACTGATGAAATTTCATGAAAGGGCAGAGAGAGCAAAAGGTAAAGTTGCTGGTGTGTGTGTGTGTGTGTGTGTGTGTGTGTGTGTGTGTGTGTGTGCATGCGCACACATGCATGCTATGGGTTTAGAGCTGATTGCAATCATTGTATTTCTAGTGCTATACTTGGTCACAGCAGGTTGCATACATGACGGAGGAGGTGGCAAGTGGTCTGGCAAGTGTCATGGCGGTGGTAGGGGAGTGGAGGTGCTTGGAGAAAGCTGTGATCCACACACTTTCCAGCCCCTGGGATTGCTGTCTCATAGCAGTCTCTTTCCCTTTCCTACTTGGGAGGTGAAACCCATTGGTGTCCTGTAGGGCCTCCCACAGTAGGAAGTGAGTTTTCCATGCATGAGAGAGTGAAGTGGAGGGTGAAGTGGCAGAGAGAATCCTGCTTCTCAGCTGGCAAGCAAGAGAAAGCCAGGTGAAAGGGAGGAATCAGCCCTGCCTCAGCTCTCCTCTGCTCTTTGTAACAAATAATGGCATTTCTTCTTTGTAGCAGTGGCGCTGGAACCCCAGGTCTTGTCATGCTAGGCTAGTGCTCTACCACTGAGCGCTCGCTAGGCCTCACTGAACCACTTTGGCCCAAAAGGGGACCTGGTGGCTGCATCATGCCCAGCCCAAGTGGAGTGGGGCACAGCTCTGGAACCCATGGGGAGGAAGGGCTTTCTCAGAGCTGGTGCTGTGGGGTCTCTGCATCCCCAGAGAAGTCTGGCACCGGGCCAGGAACTGTTTTGTAAAGAGCGGGAGAAGGGGAGAGGATAGGCTAGGTGTGTGCCAGATCTGGAGGGAGATGAGGAGCACTTCCGCGTCAAGCAAAGCTCCCAGCATTCTCCCTGCTCCCCGCTCCCCACCACAGAGCACTGAGGAAATATGGTGGGGGGGGGGCAGGAAGGTGAGAGGAGAGCCGAGACCCAGGGCCTAGGGCCTCAGGCGCTCACTCCCAGGGCCTCAGACTTTAATTTAGAATTGCAAACTTGAGGAGGGCACCGGTGCTTCATTCACAGATGGGGAAACAGAGACAAAGCGCCTTTACCGCACACCCACAATGCTGGGGCACTGCAAGGAGCTCTGTGTCCCTGCTTTGTTTTACTGGTAGTACACAACAAACCCGACCACCACAGCACACTTATTGCCCCTTTTCCAAGGAAAGGGACTGAGCCTCCCAGAACTGAGATGACCTCCCAGGGCACAGGCAGGCAGTGACAGAGACGCCAGGCCGCATGGAGTGTCCCTCAGGATGATGCTTACTCCTCTCTACCTTGTCTCCTCCCCTCCTGTTTTGTGTTTGTTTCTCCTCTTACCTTCCACTTTACAGGGAAGGAAGCCCAGACCCAGAGAGGCTAGTTTGCTCATGTTTACACAACTAGTTGGTGGCAGAAGTTATATCTGAACTTGGGGTGGACTGTCCCTAGGACCCAAGTGGCTTCCGTGATGTCAGCATTTTTTACATTTTTCCTCTCAAATATCCCGAATTGCAGAATAGACCTTGCAGCACACACCAAGCTGCACACAGGAATGAAAAATCTCTTTGATATCTTGCACTATATTTCATAAACACCCCCCCGACACACACACAGGACGTGACTTTGAAAATGTTTTTTAGGAGACCCTGACTATATGTACAAGGATGCTTCAGGAAAACCTTCTGATGCTTGGCTTAGCCACTGCACTGGGGCAAGGAGAGCTGAGCCCTGATGCCCCTGAGCCATGGTGCTCAGGATGATGAGCCCCAGGGCCTGAGCCAAAGGATGGGGGCGCAGAAAACATCGAGTCACCCCTCAGTGGGGCCTGCCACAGCAGCCAACCTGTTGTGCTCGCTGCTCCCAGGCCCCTCCCCTCCTGCAGCCGGTGCAAGGAAATATGAAAATCAGCCAAGACCTTCCTGCGTGCGAACAGCAAATGTCAGATGCCCTGACATAGCCTGCAAGGCCCTGCCCAGCCTTGCTTGGTGGCTCTCAGCTCCTCCCTCTTCTTCATTCCCTGCAGCCTCCCAGCCTCCTCTGCTCCATCAGGCAGCCCCAGTGTCCAGGGCTCCACCCTTTGGCTTGCAGGCTGTTTGTCCCACTGTTTCAGCTTCAGTGTCACCTCCTACGGGTCCCCCCTCACGGAGGTCCTCCCCTGCAGATCTCCTTTTGGTCATGGATGTTAGTTTCTTTTCTGGCCCTGACAGCAACCTGATGGTATTTACTTTATTTGGTTACCTCTCCCATGAGTCTCGGGTAAAATGTAAGTCCCCAGGAACAGGCCCCAGCTGGCCGCTTGGCCTCAGACTTTCTTGTGCATCATGAGTATTTAAGAAATCTTGGCTTGATCAATAAAAGAAAAAGCAGCATGTCTACATTTTGAAGTCATGGTATGTGTGCGTGTTTCTGTGTGTTCACACATATACATGTGCGTGTCATCAAAAAAGTCTGTAACAGGAAGAAAACAAGCCAGTGGCCTAAGTCCAAAAAAAGGCACCAATACCCCTGACTCAAGTGACTTTTTTCTAACCTAACTCAGAAGTTCTTCTCTTTCTTTATCTCCTCCATATAGGATTTCTTTTCTGTCCCCCCCCCCCAGGATGGGGAAGGGGGTTTTAAGCTAACATAATGTCCTAGATGCTCCACAAATGGTCTTTCAATTGATCTGAAAGAAAGCAAGCACTCTCACTTACCTATGTAGCCTTTTTCTGGGTGTGAGTTGGATAGGGAAGGTTTATTATCGCCTTCTGGCTGAAGGGGAGAACCGTTGGCTGGTTAGGCCCTGGGAATGGAATCATGAGGCACTAACCGTGGGTGAGTTCTGAGCCTGGCTTTGGTGTGCCCAGGCTCCTCACTGCTCGGGAGAGCAGCTAATGGCTCACACGTGTGCGTGTTCTCGGAGAGCCAGTTCCAGGGGCCAGGAGGCTGCAGCCCAGTCTGCTGTCTCCAGGAATGAGCCTTTCTCTTTCCTGCCTTTGCCCTTGACCCATGGGGCATGATGCTCTGCTGTGATACGAGAAGGGCAGAAGTGGGGCTGTGTTATCTCCTGGTTCCTCCGGAGTGTGGTCTGCAGGTACAAACTGCAGAGCACTTGTCTGGCCCTTAACCAGAGCTCCTGAGCCTGGGAGCAGTATAATCTCTCCTTGGAGATTCAATCATGTGAATTATGCTCCAATAACTATTTTATCTGAAGTTTAAAACAATGCTTCACTCAATGATTAAGAACCACGGGAAGGGCCGCGGAGATAACTCAGTGGCATAAGTGCCTGTCTGGCAAGCCATGGGGGTTTGTGGGAGTGATGAGACGGCATTCAAAGTATTGAGAGCGGAGTCTGACACTGTACGAGCTCACTGGTTGGGCAGAGCTTAGCCCACGAGCCCTTAGTCTCCACCCCTAAGAATCCTAACTCAGATTTCATCTCTCAGAACCCCTCAGAGCTGTCTGCTTCACCCTTCACCTTCATCTCGTGTCAGAAAGGTCGCCCTGCTCATGCTCCTACCGCCTGTTCTTCCTGGCAAGGCCCTGGGTCCGATCTGTGGCCTTGGATTTCCTCAGTTTTGGCCTCTTGACTGTCCATCCCTCCTGTAAAGTCCAGGAAAGAGGAGGCTGTGCTGTTGCTCTCTCCTGTACCACCACAGCCTGCCCAGCACCCACATACAGCATTCTCAACAAACAACTGTTAAACAGTCTCGACTTAAATAGTCATTCTTATAAGTACTAAAATACCAACAGAATCACAAAAGATGTCAGCCTCAGGCGGTGGTCTATAACCCCAGCAATCTGAGAGGCTGAGGCAAGTTCAAGGCCAGCTTGGGCAACTTCATGAGAACCTGTCACAAAGACCAATGGGTGGGTAGCTTAGTGCTCCTTGGACTCAATCTCCAGGATAAAAACAAAATATTTTGATAAATATGTGGATATCAGAGTCACCAGAGGCTACTGAGGAGACCTGGGAAAGAATTGACCTTGGATTCAGAAGCCCCCGAGGACCAGCTTGCAATTTACTGGTGGTCATGGGTCTGTGACGTTGCATCGTAACTGGACATGGCTTCCTCGCCTGTAAAGTGAGGGTAAGAGCGCTTGCCTTACCAGACTGTCCTGAGACTTAATATGGTGACTGTGAAAGCAAAACATCAAAGTTACAGCCCTGTCCAAAATTGGAATGGCCATACGCTGCAGGTGAACTAAGGGGTAGCGGTGCTGGCCTCCCCCTGGGAGCCCTGGAGCATTTCAGGAGGACGCCTCACCCTGGTGGAAGGGGACACCTGAACCTGGCCCAACAGGACAATTCAATTTGGAGTTAAAAGCGACAAGTCTGCTGGTTGGGATGAGACAGAGCTTGCTCGCCAATGAAGCTTGCTGAAAACCCACTTTAATGGGGCTAAGAATTCCATAATGGAAAACACCCTGTCCTCTCCAAATTCCAAGAAGCAAATTGGAAGCAGACCTCTCCAGTTTCTCTGAGAAGCTAGGGGGAGG
The DNA here is from genome assembly GCA_004027165.1 of Ctenomys sociabilis. Classification (NCBI taxonomy): domain Eukaryota; kingdom Metazoa; phylum Chordata; class Mammalia; order Rodentia; family Ctenomyidae; genus Ctenomys; species Ctenomys sociabilis. Next base: position 86,970 of record PVKA01004109.1, on the reverse strand, counting down.
GAGGACTGGATGCAAAGGGCCAGCTGCAGCCCCACACAGTGCCCTTGTGGGGCCCCCTTTCCTGGGATTCCAAGTTGGGGATGTATATGGAAACCATCCCATATCCAGAGACTAAATAACAAAGGATTGAAAGTCCTAGAGCCCTCATGCAGCAGGCCTCTGGGGGAAAATACTGATCAGCTATTTTTTTTCTTTCTCTCTTCCTATTTTTGGCTCTGCTGAAAGCAAAAGAAAAGAGAAGAAATTATGACCCAAAGAGAAGGTTCAGGAGCCAGGATCTTGCAGGCTGTCTCAGAAAGCATTCCTGCAAACACATGGGACATTGGCCTTGGCATGGAAGCTGCGCAGTCGGAACTTCTGATACATACACCCAAGTGCCTTCAAGTCAGCAAGCATGGCGTGTGCGGTGGGCAGTAGGACCCACCCCTGGGCCCCAGGAAGCCTAGGGCTGAGGGTCAGCCATCTCTAAGCCAAAGCCATTAAGCTTTAGACCCGCCCAGAGCTGTGGCAGCTGTTCCGTGCAACGTGGAGACCAGGGACTGCAGAGAGGGAGAAGGATACAGCTGCTGTTCAGGACGTGGGGGGGGGGGAGGGGGAGGGAAGGCACCAGAGTGTGCTTGGATTTCTGGTTCCAGCTTCTCCAGAGGGCCAGCCTCCACGTGGCAGGTCAAGCTGGTGGGGGAGGGTGTTCAAACGCCACAGGCCACTAGGGAAATGACACAAGTCATTTTAGAGGGTCTCTCTGATGCATTACAAAGTGAACAGAAGAAATTAATTCCAATGTGTTATTTAGCCTGATATTGTATATCCCAAATATCATGTCTTTAACATGTGATCATTACAAAAATTATTAATGTGACATTTCATATTCTTTTTTTTTTTTTTGAGGCCTCAGAATGCCTTCAGGGTAGGTCTGGTTTGGCTTGAGGATCCGGGGATCTAACCACAGAAAGCCGAGCCTGACTGCTTTGTTTAAGTAGGCCCTTAATAACTGAGCTAATGGGCAGGCCCCCAACATTTCATATTCTGTAAGTAATACTAAGCCTGTGCAGCCCAGTGGTGTATTTACATTCGCAGCACTTCTCAGTTCAGTCTGGCCATATTCCAAGCAGTCAAAAGCCCTACAGTGGCCACCAGAGTGGCCAACACAGCTGCTTGAGTCCACATCCCATAGGTTAGCTGTGTGTGCTTGCTGTGGCTTGTGACCTTCAAAAGGTCATTTGTTGGACATTTAATCCTGAGATTCATGTGAGTGGCAGCTGGAGGTGAGACCTGGGAGGTAATTAGGGGTAGATGAAGTCATGACGATGGAGCCCCATGATGGCCTTAGTGGCTTCATTAGAAGAGAGAGAGCAGCCCAGGCTAGCGTTCTTCCTCTTTCTCACCATGTGATGCTCTCTATATATTACAATACCAGGAGAAGCCCTCACCAGAGACTGGTGCCACACCCCTGGACTTCCTACCCTCTAAAACCATGAGCTACATAAACAGCTATTCTTTGTTGTGCTGGGGCTTGAACTCAGAACCTTCCCCCTGAGCAACATCCCCAGTTCCCCCTACCTTTTTATTTTGAAACAGGATCTCACTAATTCACTGCATTGCTCAGTCTGGGCTCAAATGGCCTCAGCCTACGAGAGTTCTGGCATTATGGATGTGCACCACCAAAATTGGCTTAAACCTCTATTCTTTATAAAATAGTCTCAGGTATTTTGTTATGGTAACAGAAAACAGATTAAGACATTTTACAAATTACTTATCCTCTTTCCCTTGGCTTCTTTATTCTTTAAAATTAGAGAAGATTGTTATGAGGATTCAATGCTTCTAGCAAAAGGTCTGACATATGGTCAGCAGTGTAAAAACATTAAATGATCTCACTTACATTTGTTTGAGTTGTATTTCTGTCAACTTCTATCAGAAGAAGGTCTTAGGGAAGTTTGGCCTTTGTACCACACTGCTTCTTCTCTTTTGGGGCAAGGATGAGGTGCTGCGTTTGCCCTTTAAGACTTCTGGTTCATTTGTGCCAAATAATACGAAGATAAATGAATCAATGTCATGGTGCTTGTGTCAGCAAGGGCCAAGGGCCAAAGGAGACAAAGTGTGTGCAGTGTGTGTGTGTGAGCATGGATGCCCACTGAAGGTGTGGCTTATTATTATCATTTCTGAGGCCTGATATTGGGAGTCTGGAGGAGAAGAGAGGAAGTTGCTGCTTTGTCCAGGCTCAGTACAAATCCTAGAACGGTGCAGCTGTACTGATGTCACGCCTGTGGCCAGGGAAGGACTTGTGCTCCTTTTTTCTCTATACCACATTCCCCAAAGAGTACCCAGGACCCTGTGGGAGGTAGAGGAAGAAAACTGGGGGACTACATGAACCCTCAGAGTGGTATGGAAGGAGCCACATGTGAAGATCCGGGAATTGAGAAAGAATGAAGGGCGTGAAGGAGATGTGTTCAAGTGGTATGAGGCTTTCTACAGAGACACTTCTGGTTAGGCCTTGATGGATATTCAGGCTGACCCTAATCATCTGACAGATCTAGCTTTAGAGATCACAGAGAAATTCTGGTGGTCAAGAGTCATTTTCTAGCTTTTCATCCTTACACAAGTTATTTAACCTCTTTTTACCTTATTTCCTTATCTGTGAAATGGTAACTGTATAGTCTTATTTGACTCATTTGAATTCAAAGTAGCATTATGTAAAAATATTTATTGTTTCACTCCCCATGTGAAATCAGAAATACCTCTAAATCCCCAAATGAGAAATTTGTCAAAAACCCAGAAGACAATTTAAATTGTCAATTGCAGACTGGGTAAGACTTATGGTCACATGATAGCAGTATTCTAACAGGCAAACAGGCAGACCTGGCATCTTACTACTTTTTTTGTGTGGCAGAACTGGGGATTGAACTCAGGCCCTTGCACTTGCCAGGGAAGTGCTTATTCTACTGAGCCATCTCCCTGGCTTTTCTTATTGCTAAGACAAAAATACCCAACACTCAAAGTTAAATGAGTGAAGGTTTATTTAGTTCACAGTTTGCAGAGGTGTCAGTCCATAATTAGCTGGCTGCAAGGCAGGGCGGTCTGGCAGACAGGCATCACAGAGGAGAAACAGTTCGTGGTGGGCAGAAGGTCGCCAAGCACAAGGGATGACTGCAGTTCTTTCTGTCCTTGCTGTGTTATCCAAGCCACCTGCCTTAGGGTGGGAGCACTCACATTCTTAATCCTAGTGCCCTTGATTCTAGCCTTGCACTGTGAACCAATCCCAACATTGCACATGATCCATCCACCTCTGAAAAACCCCACCTATGAATCACATGAAGCTTTGTAGGGAGATTTAGGCCTAAGCCATAATATTCTGCCCTTGGATCCCCAAATGCATATTCCCTTATTTTTTATTTTTATTTTTGGCAGAACCAGGGATTGAACTCAGGCCCTTGTGCTTGCCAGGGAAGCACTTATTCTACTGAGCCATCTCCCCAGCCCTGTCTATTCCTTTATACAAAAGGAATTCAGTTCATCTTCTAAGTGTTGCCAAAGTCCTGACAATTTCAGCACTGCTATAAAGTACAAGTCCAAAGTTGCTTTTGAGATTGAAGGCAGACTCGTAACTGTATAAATGAAAAGCAAGTTGAACACTCTCAATGTTCGATAGCAAAAGATAGACATTATGATTCTAAAAGGTAAAAATAGGAAGATACAAAGGAATGAGACCAAAGCAAAATGCAGACCCAACCAAAATGCAGGAGGACAAACATTAAGTCCTCTAGTTCCATGTTCAGCTTCCCCAGCTATCTGTGGCAAGATGTGAACTGCAAAGGCCTTTACTCGCTCCGCCCTCTGGTCCTGCCAGTGGTTGTACCTACCATGGATTCTCTCTGGGGCAAGCTCTGGTTCCTCTTCCAAGTTTTCTTCAGCTAGCCTGCATTCCTGGATTCTCCAAACTTCCATGGTGTCTATTACACCACTGGCCTCACACTCAGCTTCACACACTGCCCTCTCAGGGGCACAATGCCTGGCCTTCCAGGCCATGTCTGAAATCGTGGTGGAAGACTTCTTGACCCTACAACTCTTGCAGTCTTCATACTCCTAAAACCAGCACCAGGTGGATGCCACCAGCTAGATGAGTAGCCAGGGTTACTTCTCTCTGGGCTGTGGTGGTCGAGTGCCTATGAAGGAAATCCTGAGGAACAACTTCCCTAGGCTGTTGCTGTTCTGGAACGTGATGCTCTGGGGCTGTCTTCTCAAAGTAAAGTCCTCCTTTGCAATCCTGAGGCTATAAAGGCTGGAGTCCTGTGGGATCTTTTGGTGTCCTCAGGCCATCTTTCTTATTGTCTTCTTCTGAAATACTTGGTCCATTTTTTCTTCTGTTCCATCTTTGCAGATTGCAACTTTGCTGGAGTTTTCTTTCTGGCCAGACTCACAAAATTTTTAATCATTCTACTGGGCTCTTTGGTCTTGATTGTCTACATAAATCTGGCTAAAACCTTCAACAGTAGCTGTGCCATTGCCTCAACAGTAGACTGAGTTGAAATTTCTCCTACAAGATTAGTCTGCCACCCTTAGTCTCAGTTTCATGCAGCCTCTGGACATGAACAAAATGCAGAAAAACTTTCTACCATGAATCAAGGCATGCCACACATAATCTGGGGTCCAATAGCCTTGTAGTTCTTCTTCCCAGTAGAAATCTCCTGCTGATGGCCTTTACCAGCAGAATTTCTATCAGCATTCTGGTCTTCTGAACTCTGACCAGAATCTCCCAGCCAGCACAGCCTTAGGAGTTTCAGCTATACCTTTTCAGATGGAATCTCCAAACCTTTCCTAACTCTTTCCACAAGCCAGTCCCAAAGGCTCCTGAACCACATGGTTGGGCAGTCACAGCAACGGCCCCACTCTCACTGCCAAATTCTGTCTTAGTTACATTTCCATTGCTGAGACAAAATATGTAACAGCCAGTGTTGAACGAGGGAAGATTTACTTAGCTCATAGTTTATCGAGGTCTCAGCCTATAATTGGCTGGCTCTAGGGTAAGGTCAGATATCAGAAACATTTCATGGTGAATAAAAAGTAGTAAGGCAACAAAGGATAACCACAACTCTTTCTGTCTCTTACATCTTAACCAGGATGCCTGTCATTAGGACGGGTAGTGCTCACACCTTGACCTTAGTGCCCTGACTCTAGCATTACACCACAAATCAATCCCAGGATCACATATTCTAGATCCATCCACCTCTGAAAATGCCCAACTATGACCACATGAAGCTGTAGGTGGACAAGCCATAACACCTGGCATCCTTAGGAGGTGAGTTTTAAATTATCTGAAGTCTTCAGGAATCTCTCCTTTAAGTAACTGGAGAGTTCCCATTTACCTTTTAATTTTGAATATCAAGTAAGACAGTTGCAATAAGCAGCTCACAGTAAGCACTCAGTAATAGTGTTATTCTGATGTCATAGCCCAAGTGGATATAAGAACACAGCCAGAAAGGACACTAGGGAGAAGGTGTGGAGGCACAAGCAGGCCTGGGTTGTAAGGCATTGAATGGAGCTTCGGTATGACAGCAGCTGATGTTATTTTCTAGCACAGCATAAGTGTGTATGTGGCAGGATTTCTATACATGTTCCCTACTTTTAAAAAGGTTGTAAGGGGCCAGGAGATAGCTCAGCAGCATAAGGGCCTGCCTGGCAAGCACAAGGTCCTGAGTTCAATCACAGGCACAAAAAAAAAGGCTGTAAGACTCAGATCTAGTGATCCCATGATCAATTTTTAAGATTGTTATGTGCAAGAATTGGCTGTAAGGGATTAAAAAGGTACTGTATAGGGCCAGCTCCCTAGGAAGTTACACCTAGATGAGTGTGATCAACTGGTTCATCAATGGCCTCATGCAAACCACAAACACCACCTTGTTTTTTGTTTTAATTTAAGATTATTGATAAATTGGGCCAGCCAAATAGCTCAGTGGATTAAATTGCCTGTAATGGGGATGGAGGTTCAATCCCTGGTCTGCTGTGTTTGCCCTGCTCCCAGGGAGCCCTGAGAAGGCAATTGAGACTGGATGTGGTGGCTCATGCCTGTAATCCCAGCTCTTGGAGGCTGTGAACAGGTGAATCACTATGAGTGTGATCCAGTAGTGGGACTCTGAACACCCTGTAGACCCTTCTCTAAAATAAAAAAAAAAAAAAATTATTGACAAATTAAAATTTGGGATTTTAAAAATTTTTTTGAGATAGGGTCTCCCTGTGTAGTCCATGGATGGACTTGATCTTGCTCTGAAGGTCACCCACCCAGCTAGCCCCAGAGTTCCAATTAAATTCACTCCAAGGGGCTGGGGAGAGAGCTCAGTAGAATGAGTGCTTGCCTGGCAAGCACAAAGGTCTGAGTTCAATCCCTGGTTCTGCCAAAAAGTAAAATGAAATTAAAAAAAAAATAAATTCACTCCAACTCTAAAATCCATGCTCTTGGCCAGTGTGCTCCAGTTTCATTTATGGCAGAGGTGCGGTCTGGTGCATGCTACCGAGATTGTATGGTCTCTTTATAAACTGTCATGGCTTGATATTTCATCCCTCTGGAAGAGCCAGTTAGTTAAAGCCTTAGTCACTCTTAAAAAGGATGCATAACCTATGTCTTTGCACTGATATATGAGGTAATGCAAGAAAAGAAACCCAAAGAAAGCTTTTAAGCCAGGCGTGATGGTGCAGGCCTATAATCCCAGCACTTGGAAGGCTGAGGCAGGAGGATTGTTGTGAGTTCGAGACCAGCCTGAGCTGCAAAGTGAGATTAAGGCCAGCCTGAACTGCATAGGGAGACCCTGTCTCAAAAAGAAAAAAAAAAAAAAGAAAGAAAGAAAGCTTTTAGTCAATGTTAGAGGCTATTAGCATCATCTCCGTCACTGTCATTATCATTATCTGTCTAGTATAGGAATATATTAGTTTTTAGATGAGAAGAACAGTTGGAAAATTTCAACAGATTTAGGAGAAAGCAAAATCTCAATTGAGTATAGAGAAATTACCTGTGATAGGAAGGAGGCAAGTTCTAGGGAAGTGCTCTACCGCTGAGCTATGTTCCCAGCCCTGGCCAGTTCTAAAATATGCCTTATTCCCTGTCACTGCTCAGAGGTGGAACATCTGTACAAGGGCTCCCCATATTCCACACAACCCCTCTCTCCACTGCCCCGAACTCTTCTTGGCTCAGGCCAGCTTTGAACTTGTGATACTCCTACCTCGGTCTCCCAAGTGCTTGGATTCCAGACACCTGTCACCATTTCCAGCTCGGAGTTTTCTATTAAAGTGAGAATTCCCAGCTTTTCTTCCCAGCTTGTTAGATATGGCAAAACTGAGCCTGAGTTTTTGCACGTTACCAGCTGGCTGCCCCTTGAGACAGAGCGTGACAGGCTGACTCAGTCTCCCCAAAGTTCATCTGTTGAAGTCCTAAGCCCTGGAGTCTCAGAATGGGACTATAGTTGCAGCTGAGAGTATTAAAAAGGTAATTACAGGGGCCAGGGAGATGGCTCAGTGGAATAAGTGCTTCCTTGGCAAGTGCAAGGGCCTGAGTTCAATCCCCGGCTCTGCCAAAAAAAAAAAAAAAAGGGTAATTACAGTAACCTAAGTCACATAGGTAGGTTCTAATCCAATGTGCCCTGCAGCCTTGTAAAGAGTGGAGATTAGGACACAGACATGCACAGAGGGTCAATCATAGGAAGACACCATGGCTGTCTGGCGGCCAGGTGTGAGGCGTCAGACCCGCCAATACCTTTATCATGGATTTCCTGCCTTAGAAACTGATAAATAAATGCCTGCACCCCGCCTCTGGCACTCTGTGGTGGGAGCCCAAGTGGATTAAAATATGAGGCCCCTATTCTTCAGCAGACAGAGCTGTCGCTACTGCTGGTGCCATTGATCCCGCCTACGGATGGTGCCTGCTGACATCTGGACTTGTAACTCTGACCTAGAGGGAAAAAGCTATGCTTTTCTATGTCACAACTCCTTCCTTCGTTGTTTTGATGTTTTAACTTCTTTAATTATACCTACACTCCTAGGAGCTGATGCCACCTCTACTTGGCAGAAGACGGCATAGCCCAGAGAAATGAAACACTGTGCTTCCCAGGTCAAAGATACCCAGCACCTAGGCTTGCTGACTCGAGACCCGGTGCTCAGCTCCCTCGTGAGCTCCCTGCTCACAGAGGTTACTGACAGGGGAGTGAGTGATGCATGTGGGACAGAAGAAGGCGTTTATAGGAGTGAACAAATCTGGGAGGGATTACTGGCTTGAAAAAAAAAAAAAAGCTGGCACAGAATTTCTTTCAAAAGTAAACCTAGAATTGAGCTTGCTAGACAGAAATCTGATTTATGCAGGAGTTCCTCTCATTGGGGTCAACTAAGGGTGGCGGAGTCTGAGGAAGGCTGGGGAAGTTGTGAGGGTATCTTCCCCCATCATGGACATTTGGGAGCAGGTGACTGAGGCTGTGGAAAGGTATCCAGTCCGCAGGGGGAGGACAAGAGAGGGAGCAGCAGGGCAAGAAAGGACGGCAGGATCTGCAGGGAGGAACGAGAGTGTTCAGGGAGCTCACTGAACAGCTGGCGGAGGCAGGAAGAGGTCTGAGGATGACGGACGACGTGTGGAGAGAGGCCCAGTTCATGTACACAACGATGTGCTGTAAGGACCAGCGGGTCATCTGCAGCTATGTAGACGTGGTCAAGACACCTTGCTAAGAGGAAAAAGCCAGTTGCAGAATGGACTGTAAGTGATTGCATGTGGAGAATTATGTCTAAATGTCCATATAATGCACATTATGGACATTCCATAAAGGATACAAAATCTTGTTCAAGGCATTACCTCTCAGATTGGGAAGGGGTGTGAGGGCTTTTACTTTTCACCTTTCTCAAATGTCTGAATTTCTTTTGATGAGTGCCAGTAGTTTTATAACTTTTAAAACAAAAGGTAACCCTAAGGTTTCAGGATTGTTCATCACCATGGAAGGGTGATGTCATTGCTTGGAGATGGCAGAGGCCGGCCGCTGGACTGAGGTCACGTGATGTGTCAGGATGAAGATCCGTGTGATGACCCAAAAGGGGTGGGCTCTTGGGACTTGGTGAATGGAAACAGAGGAATGGAAGTCATTACTGGGTAAGAACAGTCCCCCACAGCTGCGACAGCAGAAATAGGAAGTGTTAGTAGTGCTAACTGGGCATCAGGCTTCACCGGACCTGTAGAGCACATTGTCACTGACACTGACACTGGGTCAGCCTGGTGAGAACACAGGATCTCTGGAGATGGCAGCTGCAGGAAGAGAAGTCTAAAAGATTCTGAGAGATCTGTTTATGTTCAAAGAGCAGAGGAAGAGCTGGGGGTAGAACTCAGTGTGACAGAGCCTTCCCAGCCCTGGTTCAAGCCCCTGCACTGCAGACCACGAAAACAAAAAATACAAAAGCAGAGGAGAGGGTGCATAACGAACGGGCTTAGGGCAGTATAGCCAAGTTCAGCTGAGAGAAGGTCCTGGGATGGGGTGGTGGTGGCGGGGTGCAGAAATAAGCTCAAAGGAGAGGAAGACAATCCTTGTAGAGAGGCAGTGTGAGGAAGGAGGGAGAGGCGCTGGCACAAACTGCTGTGATCTCTTGCTATTGAGCTGGGTCTGGACAGGGTAGTTAAAAAGTTGAAGAGGGAACCGCGGCAACGCACTCATCGAAGTTAACTGGGATCCTGAGCCCCAACTCAAGGGTTTTTTTTTTGTCCCTGGTTGTACAGCCGAGACAGTCCCTCTTTTCTAGCTGGGATGACCTGTTGCCGTGGCAGGGAAAGCCTGTTGGGACTTGGCGCACAGCAGGCTCTCGCTGCTCGCTTGGTCCAGGCAGAGAGGAGAGTTACTGCTGCGAGTAACTCGCGG
>PVKA01004109.1:0-77001 GCA_004027165.1 Ctenomys sociabilis | reverse complement strand
GCTTCTCCCCCAATCCTGCCAGCTGCCCTTGGCTCCAGACACTCACCCTCTGCACCCAGCCTGGTCCAGGGACGTCCGGACCCACTGAGAAAGTGCTCTGCAGTGCTTGGCTCCCGCACCTCTCTGCACAGCTGGCCGTCTCAGCCCTACGCTGGCCCCAGGCATAGTTTTCCCATCCCGTCAAGGGCCGGAGCCTCCCCTGTCACGTGGGCTGGCCCACAGCTCCCAACTCCCTTTTTTTCTTTTTTCTTTTTTCTTTTTCTTTTTGCATTGGTTTGGAGAACTCTTCCAGCGCTGGTGACAGCTGAGTGTGTCACTGTATCGCTGTGTGTAGACTTGTCAGTGTATTTGAAGGTTTGGGGCTGAAGGGTGTTGTACCTGTGCCTTTGAGAGAATGCATCTATCCTGAGAGATCAGCGAGCACCCTCAAAAGTCTGTCTTGAGTGGTCTGAAGGTGTGTGGAGCCGCTGATAGGTTTCAACAGAAGCACATTTCCCAGGTGCTGAGTGTGCCCATACTTGCGCTTGGAGGGGAGTCTGATGCAGGTGTTTAGTTAGCAGTGTACATGTGCCTGTGTCCCTGTGGGGCCTCTGTGTGCACATAAGCATGCGCATGTGGCAGGCTGCTGCAGCATGGTGTGGCACTGGAGTGCCCTTCATGCCCAGGGAATCTCACAGTGGCTGGATGCCCTGTGCACTGGTGCATGTTTAGATGTGTAAAGGAGTGGGCATGAACGTGCATCTATGTGAGTGCGCACACGGTGTGGCATCAGTGTGCAGTGGCTCCTCTGTGGGCATGTGTGTGGCCTTGGTGCAGGTTTCGTCCTGCTGTGAGTGTGCACAGGTGTAGCATAGGTCGGTGTCCCCGTGTCCCACCCTCATGTCTCTCCCCCTGGAAGGGATGCTCTCTGGGTCTCACCCACTCCTGCTGCAGCCTCTACTTGCTGGGCAAGGCTAGCTGTCCCCGAGGCCTCGGCTCCCAGGCCAGGCAGTGAGAGCCTGTTAGGTAGCAGGCAGACAAGGGAGAAAAGAAAACTCATGGGAAGCTTGGCTTTGGCCTCTTCCTGCTCCCCCCTCTGGTCTCTTCCACGAGTTGAGAGCAATTCCCTGAGCTATCAGAGCATCTGGTTACCAGCTCGTACATGATGCAGAGTGTGCAGGCAGAATTGTAAAGCAGAGACATGCCCTGACTTCGAGTGCTGCCCCCCGCCCCGGCAAGCCGGTTAACCTCATAGGTCGTGCTGTTCTTTCTGAAAAGTGGGGAGAAGAACAACTCTTGCCTGCAGCGCTCCTCCCCACAGTTGGGACACTCGTCCTTCAAGGGATCTAGTAAGGCGTTAAACTATATAGGCACTTGTGACAGTAGTATTTGAAAATACAAGTTTAATATGACTATAGTACATATTCAAAATCATTTCTGTGTTAGCCTCTGTCTTAGCCATGTCCCTGCTGCTGGGGCTGTGTACCCAACACTAACAATTTAGAGGAGGTTTACTGTGGCTCACAGGCCTGGCTAACAGCAAGTCAGCTCTGATGCCCCCACATCCAGTCACCTCCACACCATGAGGCTTTGGGGCCATTTTAGGTCTAAAGCATAAAAGTACCAAGCTGGGTATGGAGTCGTAGAGGAGGGACAATTAGGGTTAGCACCTACCTCCATGGAACTTATGGTCTGGCCTATGTGGTCACAAGTGAAATGAACTTTATGGAGGAGAAACTTTGAAGATAAAGCTGACCGCCAGGGGTAGACCAGGAAAGTGACGCTTCAGGTGAGCCTTGAGGGACAGCGGGCTTGTTGGGTGTCTTGAAGGTGTGAGTGGTGCACACGGATGAAGGAGGACAGGTGCTTAGGGTTTAGCAGGTCAGCTGAGATGACCGGAAGAGGGTCCTCCATTGAGCAACTGTTCTGGGTCCCTTGGGTGGCTCCTTGATGTTCCCAGAAGGGACAAGTAAAGGAACCCTGCTCAGGATTCTTGGAAGCCATCCAGCATTTAACGGGCTCAAGAAAGACTCTGTATCTGCACAGCGTCTCTGGGGCAGAAGCTGAAATCACTGGCATGCTTTTATTGGTAAGGAAATGGCCAGTGAACAGTGGGCAAAGGCTGCACTGCCAGACTGGTCACCAGGAAGCATTTAGTAACTGTTTGCTGACTGAATGAATGGAGAAGACAGCTTTTGAACTTTCTGAGGAGACATGACCCCTCAGATCCCCTGAACGGAGCAGATCCTCAGGGCCTTGTACTATGGGTCCCACTGCAGCAATTCAAAATATTTGTCAAGTGGCAGCTCCAGGGGCTGTAGGAGTTGCCTCCAGTTGGAATGGAGCCCAGGCCTCTTCTCCCTAGCCTGTCTCTGCCTTTAATTCAGCCTAAAAGCTTTTATAACATATTATGAGTATGAGCACAGAAAGATACCCTTCTGATTTAGAATGCAAGGTACTCTAAGATGCAAACTGGGGCCAGTGCCATCAGAAAGGTATGAAGTGTTCCAAGCAATAGGAGAATTTCCCTCTATTGGTTCACTTGAGAGCCACTCAGGCCCAGGGAACTTGCCAATTAGACTTTAGAAGATGAATGATACCATGAGCTGATGACACAAGACGCTTCATAATTCAACAAGGGCAGATGTGCCTGGCCTGGCTACTGGTTGGTGCACAATGGTCTGAAGCTCTCTCAGTGTGTTTTACTGCACTGCAGAGGCTGTAAACCTAGAAACCAACTTTCTGGACTCCTCGCTGCTGGGATTCCCGTTGTAACTTAGGTTCCATGATTCCTATCTACTGTGCAAGACATAAGCTAAAAGCTGAATTTAAAAGATTTTGCAATTAGGTAGAGAGAAGGGAACACTGGAAAGAATCTATTTTTCTGGTGCTGACATTGGAAGGTGCCTTGTGGCTCTGGAGTCGTGGGTGGTTCTGGTCCCAGAGTACTCCTAAGATGATGCGTCCCAGTAACTAGAAACTAGCCCAGTGTTCATTTCCGGACTGTGGCAGAAGCAATGGTTCCCTTGGGGAAGGTGGGTGTCAGCCTGGTGGCAGTCCCGAAAGCTCAGGCCACAGCTTGCTCTGTGATGATTCTGAATTTGACTCTTTCCTTTAAATCCATCCCTGCTTCAAATAGTTTGAAAGGATTCTGCATCTGCACCTGAACCCTGAGTGTGCCAGGAAAGCCAAGAGAGAGGAGTGTGGGCTGCCGCAAGCAGAGAAGCGCTCCGCAGGGGGCCCTCCTCCCCTCTTCGTACCCATTTCCTGTGCTCAGCCCCACTTCAGTTCCACCACTGTCCTTCAGATTAATTAACCCACTGATCAAGCATTCTGCCTGACACTGGGGTCACCAAGATGAACAAAATGAGCTATGTCTCTGGCTCCAAAAACCTGGTGAGGAGACACAGATAAAGTAGCTCTCAAATAAAGACACAATACACAATCGTTGAAAGTGTTATAAGGGAAAACGAGAAGGAAGTACGCATTAGCACGGTGTTGGGGATCCTGCGAGATAACTTACTTGGTTTGGGAAGTCAGTAGGCATCATTAAGCCGAGTCACAAAGCGCAGGAGAGGTCTCACTGTGTGAAGAAAGGTGTGAAGGAAGAGTGGGGGAAGGTGCAAGCAGGAGAGCGTCAAATGGAAAAGCTCCACTGGTCTCTGCTGACATTGTCCTCCTGCTCCCTGTGTGACAACAATCAGAGGAACTGAACTCCTTGGTGTGTGTGTGTGTGGGGGGGGTTTATCTGTGCATCTTAAGATTTTAGCAGCATCTCTGCTCTCTACTCACTAGAGCTATCTCCTTGCAGCACTCCCTGTTCCCCAAGAGTTGGCAATTAGAAACCTCTCCAGGCATCACCGCACATTCCCAGAGGGGCAAAATGGCCCTCTGTTGAGAGCTGGCGCCCTGTGAGTCAGGGAGGTCTCGCTGCTCACTCCCCAAGGCATCTCCAGCGTCTGCTTCTGCACCTTCACCTGCATCTGCCTCTTCAGAGAGTCTCAGCCACATAGCTCAAGCAGCTCGGATTACTGTCATGTGTTTGGTTGGTTGGGAAGGAGGGAAGGAGGGGCCCATCCTAGTGAAGGGGGAAATTAAAATTTTAAATAAAGCCTGCCCAGGATGCCTGCCAAGGCCAACTGGACGGTCTGGCAGGCCTGATAACAGAACACTCCTTCCTTTAGGTAAACCTGCTTTTACTGCCTTCATGTAACCGACGGCCCTGCAATGTAACTTCAAATGTAACAAGGCATTTCTTCCTCCATATAACCCATGCTTTGTATAACTGATGGCCTTGTAATGTAAACTGGAATGTTTGAACTCCTTTAGCAACCCAAGATGTTATCTAACCCTCCGACATACTATGCCAAATCTGCCCCATTTGCTTTCCCAGAAAAGTCCTGAAACTCCACTGGGCAGGGCTCTGGTTCTCTGGGAGAGATCCTGGTCAGAAGCTCATTGGTGTAATAAAATTCCTCCTGAACATTCTTGGTGTTGTTTCGTCCTAAGTTTGGTCTGTTTTCGATAACATTTCTTGGCTCCCTCACCAGAAAGACTATGCTGACCTCTTAGGTCAGTAGCTGTTGCCTGGTGGCTGAAACGGGGACCTCTCCAGGGTCCTTGATGGGAAAGTGCACTCTCTAGACTTTCCTGAAGATCTCTTGGGGGTTCCAGACTGGAGTCCCTGCTTGGCACCAGCAGCGCCCATCACACCCAACAATGGGGGAAAGGATGCAGTCGGGTCAGGTATTTGGATAAGGTAAGGGCACCAGGGAGGGGAGGGGCATGTCTCAGTCAGTCAGTCGGTCGGTCAGTCAGTCAGTCAGTCAGTCAGTCAGACAGTCAGACAGTCAATCAGTCAGCCCCTGCTCACTTCTCAGTGGCAGGACAACCTGATCATCTCTCACTAGTCTTTAATTGAGGCCACCCACAAAGGAAGAGGAATATTTAACCCCTGAGCGCCTGCAGAAAGACTGTGTAGATGTTTATAATGGATGGTGAAAGCAGTAGACCATTCCATCTATGCTCCACAGCAGAAGCCCCTTTGGGAACTCAGAGCTATGGAGCTTCATGAGACTCCAATCTGCAGTTCCATAGATGTGTCTACTAAGGACAGAATGGGGAACCTACCGATGCTTCTCAATAGTTGGGATGGTCCCAGTGTTGCCATCGAGATGGCAAGTCAATCCTAGCTGTCCAGCTGGCCTGGGCATCTGCCAGGCTCCCCAGAAAGCCTCTAAGCATCTTACACAGGTCTCATGACCACCATTTAGAACCTTAACTGGGCATTAAAGAAAGGACACCTAATCACATGGCCCCGCCCCTGCAGCATGAACACAGGCCAAGCATTAGTGTTACAGAAAACAGACCCAACTTGGGAAGAAATGAGGAAGTTAGGCTTTCAGATGCGCTCCAGGAAAGATTTCCTTCTGTTAACTGTGAAGTTATAATTCTGGGCTACCACAGCCATACTGTCCCTCCTGCCACTTGGAGCAGAATGAGAAGAGATGATGATATCACTATACAGATACACAAGAAGAAATGAAAGGTGGCGAAATGCTGCAAGCGTGTTATGAAAGCACTTTATGCAGTGAGACTTGTGCTGAAAACCTCATTCTCATTCTTCCTCCTTCTTAAAGCTAGAATGTTTGAGTTGTTTCCATCAGTTATCATGGATACTGTGGTGGATTGACAACTAGTGGTAAATTGGTAAAACCCAGCTAATCTGAACCAGTGTGGTGCTGGGTGTGGGAGATCCATTTGAGGATTGTTGCCAACAAAATAAAAAGAACTGGAAAAGAAGAGGTGCTGTTCGTGCTCCTGAGGCATTTGTCACACGGGCTTTCCTGATATGGACTGGGCTGGGAGGAGCTCAGCACCTTGCTGTTGTTGAGAATGGCTGTGGTACTTTCCAGTGGAGCTCTGGTTCTTCCTTTGAGCATCATTTCCTGGGCAAGATGGTGCGCTGTTCAGGGTTCTGGAGGAGCTTGCCACAGTGGCTTTCCTGATAGGGGCTCGGCTGTACTCATCGTTGGAGGAACTCAGGACCTGGCTGTTGCTCAGGGAGGCTGTGGTACTTTGGGGGGATTTATGCTTCTTACTTTGATCATCAATTCCTGAATACAGTGTGGATCCCTCAGCCTTCCAGCACAGTTCCTTCAATCCCCTGGCATAGACTTTCTAGCTTCTACCACTGACCTCTGGGCCTTCTCAGCACAGATCCGTGGCACAGGCCTGCCTGGGACATTGTCATGGGCTCCAGTTGGGTTTGTGGGAGACATTGTGATGGGCTCCAGGGCTTTACTTGTACTCATGCAGGACATTACTGTGGGGTTTGAGTCTTTAGCTGGATTCTTTTGGTTTTAGTGTGTAATCAGATTTCCTGCATTCTCTTCATATGTGACTCTTTGGGTGACTATTAGGAAATAATCTTATAAATTAAGTATTTTGTATGTATTGTTCCCCTTGCAAACCCTGACTCAACATTTATCTATTGCAGAATCCTTCAATATTCTTTGTCATCAAGTCTTCTCTACATAGAATGGTAGAGGAAAGTGCTCTGTTTAAATTCTTAACAGGTGAATTGCTGGATCCCAACAGACAATTCTGGGCATCTCTTCCCAACTCTGGATCTCAGTGATGTCATGTCAGTAGTCTTAAATCCTCACAAGTGCACTACAGAACTCAGCAGACACTACGAATCAGGGCTCCCCTCCCTGTCTCCTGGACCGCAGGAGCACATCACCATCTCAATCCCTTCTGAGCTGCACCACCCTGTGGGCAGTATCATACACTGATTTGTGGTATCTTTTTTTTTTTTCTTCCCCCTTTTCTTTCAGCTTAGACATCTCTTTCTGGCTTCTAGACTCTTTAGCTTCCATATTGGATCTTTCCACCTTTTGGCGTAGCGCCTTCAGCCTTCCCATGTAGGCCCTTCTGCCTTCCCTTGCAGACCAATCAGCCTCCTGATACGGGCTTGCATAGAACACTGCAGTCACTCCAGATCTTGGACTGAAGCCTTCAGCTTCCATAGAGCAGATGCCCTCCGCACACTTCTTCATCCATTTCTATGGCTGACTATGTTAGCGAGTCTTCTAATTTCTTATGCATTTGTACATCCTATGTTATATCTGTTTCTCTTGCAAATGGTCTTAGTTCCATACATGACAAGAAATCCTGAGACTTTCACTGGGTTAATAGTTGTCAAGCCAAGATGAGTTTGACTTCTGTCCATTATTAACATGTAGGCTCCTCTTTTTGGCTTTCTCTTTTCTTCCTTTTTCTGGTCTTGGCACAGATGTGCTTACCACTCATTGCTGAATTGTTCCAAACAGCTAATGGCCAAAACCCAAGCAGTCAGACACTTACAATCAACATGGGGTTTTGCAGCTGGCTGTGAAGTTCTCTACTATGGGGTCTCTTTGGATGGGGTCTCACTAATGTGGCAATCCTGGGGAGACAGCCGTTCATGGAGAGGACTTGCTGCTACTCCACACGAGAAGGCTCGGAGAGTTGTGCTCACCTTTGTAGTGTCCCTTAAGAGGAAAGGTCAAGATAGCCCTAGGCTCACAGGCCAGTGTTGGTGGGGATGTTAGCTTCTCTGTGTAGCATGTCGCATACAGTGAAGCAAGGTAATATTTCAACCCCAAGAAAGCTTGCAGATTTATAAAAAGTGCAGACACACAATTTATTTTTATGACTGAACAGTTCTGTTTCCAAAAACTCATTAAATGTGTGCCTACGGGTATTTATTTATTTTACGGGTATTTATTGAAATTCTTTTTAGAACTAATAAAAATCGGCTAACCATGTAAACGCACAGATCAGAGAAATCAAGTCATTTCTATAATGAAAGACAAAGAGACTGAGAGGCAGAGAAGTGGAACTTTATGTGCATGCACTTTGTGGATTTATCTCCAAGATATATTGTTCAGTGAGAAACATAAGCAGAACAGTGTGCATAGTTTTCTAGCATTCAACTAAGAAAAAGGTGAGAAAAACACACAAACACACATGATTATGAGACCACAATACACAATGATACATGAAAAATTGTACATGTGGTTATTTCTGGAAAGGTAAACTGGAAAACAGTGGTGAGACACAGGCTTTTTATTTGGTCTTGGAACAATTGGATTGTTTGAACCAGGGGAATGTCTTACTTACGCAATACCCAGTCTCCAATAAAATAGTCAGCTGTGTGGTGGTTCCTGGAAATTCTTGCTTTGCTTTTGTAGATGGACTGCGTCCATGGACGTGGCAGAGTTCATGAAGTAATAATACTAAGCTGCCTACATTTTATACTCAAAATAGTAACTTGTTTATCTTGATAACATTTGTGCCATCTCCCAAGTTTGGAGCAAATATTTTCTCCCATCGGACAGCCAAAGGACACGAGGCCATCTTCCCAGGGTCCCTTGCGAGTGAGGCCCCAGCGCGGAGCTGGGGGCCCTGTCTGGTCACCCAGCCATCAGTTCCTCCTAGGCTGTTCCTGGCTTGGCAGAAGGCTGCAGCAAGCAGAGTACACAGTTTTCACCGGAAAGAAAGAGTTCTGAGAGGCTTTTGCGGCCTTAGGCTTCAGAAAGCTTAAGTTCTGAGCCAGCTAGAGTTCCAGCACAAATAAAAACCGACCAAAATAGACATTGCTTACATTCAACCGGAAGTGACCCAGAAAAGCTCCCACCGGGTAGACACTGAGGGACCGTGCAGGGAGAGAGTCCAGCCTGGATGCTGAGGGACAGAGCTCCTGAAGTTTCCCATCCACCATCTGGACCAGAAGTGAGCAGAGGCTTGCTTTGAGAAAACGCCCCACTAGTGGTCTCTGGGCTCCAGATTCATGCTTTTAGAAATTAACCAGAAATAGATTTGCCAAACTGGGTGTGGTGGCGCAGGCCTGTAATCTCAGCACTAGGGAGGCTGAGGCAGGAGGATTGTTGTGAGTTTGAGACCAGCCTGAGCTACAAAGTGAGCTTAAGGCCAGTCTGAATTGAATTGTGCGACCCTGTCTCAAAAAGACAAAAAAAAAAAAAAAAAGAAAGAAAGAAAGAAAGAAATAGATTTGCCAAATTTTGCCAGCTTAATTTTGGGTGAGAACAGAAGAAATAAAATGCCATCTCTGTCTTTTGACTGGAAGGAAAACCCAAAGCCCCAGATTAAAAAAGGAAATATGATTCAATTGCATAAAGGAATGTGGCTGGTAGCTAGGAAGAGTTTTTGGTCCGTAGCTGTTGTGAGCTACAAGAAGACTAATGTCTCCAATTTTTTTTTTTTTAATTTCAAAAGGCATCTACAGATTTTCTTTAACACTCAAAAGACACTTAGCTTTCCCTGTCTCACTCATTTACTTTTTTTTTGCATTTTTAGGGAAGGGTCTATAGTAGGGTGTTCAGGGTCTCACTGCTAGATCAGGCTTGCAGTGATCCAACCATTGACAGCCTCCCAAGAGTTGGGATTATAGCCGTGCCACCACACCCAGTCTCAGTTACTGGCACAGCAGGCCCCTGCACAGGTACTTTAATTTGCTGGGCTATTTGGCTGGCCTCCTCTCTAAATATAGATATATTACACAATTATGCTTAACTGTCTCTTTAAAGATACATAACCTGCAATGGCAGCAGCTTCTGGACCAGTGTGCAGGTGAGAGACGAACTGCTGGAAAGCCTGACATGCATGTTTTACATATTAAAAGTAAAATGCAGTTTATAAGTGGCTCAAAGGAAAAACATGCCCCTACCCCCAGCACTAAGGATTCAACTCAGGACGTTAACAGCGAGCTACAGTCCCAGGACTTTTAAAAATTGTTCACTTTGAGGTATGGTCTCTCTAATTGCTAGATTGCCTATGTGGAGCTGGAAATTTCAATCCTGCCTCAGCCTCCCTGGGTTCTGAGGTTATAGGCCTGTTACTACCATGCTTAGCTAGGGAAAAACAAAAAAAAAACAAACAAAAAACTTTGTAATGGAGAGAGTTGGTGGTCACTCGACTAACGAAGTAAGCAAATTTAACATTCTTAGCACTGTAACACCCTGGTACATGTACCTATTAATATGATACTTGCCTGAATCTAAGAAGCCTTCAGTCTTACCCTCTAATTAGCAAAAAACATATGGAAAGAATTATTTAAATGGCATCCAACAAAATCAGATCAGAAGGTGGGACTTTTTTCAAGCTGTTAATGTTATGGCAAAATCAAGAAGTGATTTTAAAATCAGGACTCCAAGATATTTTTAGGGGAAAGTAGAGGCATTTTGAATGGTCTGGGTATTAGTATTAAGGAATTACTGCAGCTGGGTGCGGTGGTGCATGCCTGTAACCCTAACTACTTGGGAGGGTTAGGCAGGAGGATCCAAATTTGAGGCCAGCCTGGGCAATCTATCAAGACACTGTCTCAAAATAAAATACGAAAAAGGCCTGCAAGTATAACTCAGGGGTAGACGCTTGCCTAGCATAAGTGGGGTCCTGAGTTCAATTCCTAATGCTGAAAAAAAAAAGGAATTATTGTTAATTTTCTTAATTAATTGCTTTGTAGTTATATGGAATAATGCCCTTGTTTTAAGAAGATGTGTGCTGAAGTATGTAAGGTGGAAGAAACATGGAAATTCACTTTAAAACCACTCAGATAATCTAACCCAGATGGAGGCAGGGACACACGCACACAGGTGGTTCCTAAGCTAGAACCCTTCAGGTCTACACGCCTCCCTGCGGGGTCCGGGCTGCAACTTGGAAGATTAGGATTTTCTTCCCGAACTGGATGCCGTCAGTCCTCAAACAGGGGCAGTCAAGGCCACTGGGAGTCTAGAGGAGAAACAAAGAATTTGGTCTTTTCTATTTTGCTCCAGTTGCTGTTGGCGTCACCAAGCAACAGTTCCTCACCCTGGTAATGAGAGTTATTTCCTGTAGGAGCAGCTGGTTCCAGTTTACATTTTTTTCCCCCTCCTTAAAATCTTTGGATCAACCTCATTAAGCTTTTTCAGACAGGCAGCATCAGTAGGCAGATTCATATTCTCTCTCTCTCTCCCCCCTCCTCTTTCTCTGTCTCATTTTCATCATCTCCAGTTATTGTCCATCTTCTTTTGATGTGTAAGCTGCTGTATGCACTTAGGGTCATGTTCCTCTGCAGTCCTCCAGTACCTAGCGGGAACTTCGTTATTAAGTCCTCTCTGTGAAAGCATCTTTGTAGCGTTGTCTCCTAACTGAACCTTCATATAGGTATTCGTTTTAGGAGCCATCGGAAACAGACCATGCACGAGGAGCTTTGGGGGCTGTATGAATATTGTTGTTGTTGCCCGATGATGCTGATAGAGGTCACACAGGTATGGGCAGCAGGCAGCTGAAAGAAAAGGGGAATGGCTGGCCAATGTGATGTCTGTCTTTCCAGCAGCTGTACAGCCATGTCCTGGCAGGGCCATCTGGGCATGTATGGGAGTACAGACAAAGGTGGCAGTGTGCCAACCAAACGGCCTTGGCTACGTAAGTCATTCACACAGGCCAGCAAAGGACAAGGCTACAGAGGTTATTTACACTGGGGACCCACCGACCCCAGAGCTCTGCTCACAGCACGCCCCCATGCCCCCTTTCCTTTACAGCTTGACCTGCCACACCTTACTCTTTCCTGTTTCCCTATAGTTGTTAGACTTGAATATAATGTTGAGCTCCTTGTTAGAAAAATGGGAAACCAGTAATCCATTGCAAGCTTGATTATTAAAGCACTGATTATTAAAGTTATCAATGATAAAGAACCCCTGATGGCGGTGCCGTGGGGTTCAAGTAGCTGCTAGGAATAATGATAACTACAAGGTGAGATGCCACTTCCGAGTGCACTAGAGTATTTACAGGAAGAAAATGTTACACTCAGGTCTAAAATCTCAGGGTAGGCCAGATGTGGTGGTGCACATCTGTAATCCTAGCATTTGGGTGACTGAGGCAGGAGGATCTTGGTGAGTTCAAGGCCAGTCTAAACTGCATAGCAAGACCCTATCTTGGAAAAAAAAAAATATATATATATATATATATATCAGCACAAGTCCTAGTGAGAGAGCTAGAGAGAAGCTACGGCAGTGTTACAAGTACCTCCAATCCCCATAGCTTCAGGAGTAATCTTTAGAATTCAGACACAGTATTTCATTGTGAGGTCTGATGAATGAAATTGGAGGTGAACTTGTAGCCAACATTTCTGAGAAAAAGTTAGGGTGAGAATTGGGGAAGTGTCCTGTGTGGCCCTCCTAAGGCATGGAGCCTTGCTCACTTTCACTTTTATGTCTGGACTGGCTTTCTTTTGCCCCCATAATATGAAAACCCCATAACCACCTCACCTGAAACAGAGATGCCTTACATGCTTTGAGATGCATCCCAACAGCTCCTTGTTGCCCGTAGCCCTGGAACTTGGGTGGGACAGGTAAAGGTAAAGCATATAGAATCTGATCCTGAGGGCAAAGTTTTACAATCTGTATTGGTCAGGGTTTTACCTAGAGGAACACATATAATATAAGGAACAGATATCAACACAAGATATGCAATGTATAAGGGATTACAAGACTGGCTTAGGACAGTCAGACCCAGTCAGATGAGGGAGCCTGCAGAGGGCGTCTGCACACCCCAGACTGAAGAACTCAGTCCCAAGGTCTGAAGCTCACTGCTGTGCTCCATACAAGTATCTATTCATCAGCTAATGGTCTGCGATGGAAGACTGAAGTCTGTGATGGAGGGTGAAGAGTCTGCCACACAATCGAAGGATCCAAGCTGGAGGCCAAAGAGTCTGCACTGCAAGTCAGGTGATGCAGGCCAAGCCGAAGGTGAAGACTGAAGTGGAACATCGACTGCTACCTCAGCCCCTTTATATGGTTTCTTTGTGGTGAGTCACTGTGGGGAAGAGCCAACTGTGCCCTAGGGCGGGACCCCCACCAGCCAGAACTGCACCAGGTTGACACAATGTATCAACCATTATACAATCCCAGAGAACTTTAAGGTTTTTTTCTCTCTTAATTTATATATCCAGAAACCTGGTCCATATCTATGGGAATGGGATTATGCAAGGATTAGACCAAAGAAAGCAGAATACAACAGGCCCAATTTATTGGCGTAGGTATATTTGTTACCAATTTGTAATGACTACAGGAAGCAGTTTTTACCTGACAGAATCAACAGACTTCACGTGCTTGCCTTAAGACTGCACCGACTTACAGTCTTTTATGAGGTGGTCTGCAGAGACCCTGATCATCTTGACACTTCGCAGACATTGCGCCTGCCCACTGCTGCGCTGGTGACATCATGCAGATCGGATCTGATGAGAAGGCGGCAGCAGCAAGCGACCTTGCTGTCTTAGTAAAATGCGTCTGAGTCGGAGAGTGGTGGATAGACGCTACCAGTACTCAGTGATTCACGACCTTGACGAGGTTTCTGAAGTACTGAGCATGCTGTAACCTTCCTTTTAAGGTGAAAGTGTGCAGGCCCCCTGCTCACGTGACCTACAACTGTGACAGGGGCTTCATACTTAATGCTGGTTGACGCTTCTCAGGCTGGGGCTGCTCCCAGCAAACGGCTGGTGGTGGCGAGAGTGCTGAGGTATGACTGTTTGCTAGATGTATGAGTCTCCTGTGACAGCTGGCTTTGGCTTAAGGACCTTGCAATGGCCTTGCTGAATCCAAACCAATGCAGACTCCACCCACTGTTGAGCCAGCACTTAGCGATCAGTAGAACAAGGTGGGGCGTTTTGTGCTACCACGCAGCTTCTCTGTCCAGCCATCCCGAGGACTGCCTGGTGAGCCCACGTTAGCAGGAATGAGACTGACAGGCAGGCCTGACCACATGAACTCCCCCTCATCAGGACTGATCTGCCGAGGACCTGACTGGCCTGCCAACAGCAACAGCCTCTGATATGGGTACTTCATGGCAGGTTGTTACATGGGACACTTTCTATCACTGAGAAATTACTCTTTCTAGAAAATACACATACTCTGGATAAAGCTTTTCCTGTAGTACTTTTGCCAACCTCATTATCTGCATGGTGTCCTGCACCACACTGTTTCTTATCAAAGATTAACAAAGGAATATGTATTAGTCTCCTTAGTCCACTGAAACAAAATACCATACACCAGGTTGTTCAAATGACAAAAACTGATTTCTCTTCATTTCCAAGACTGGAAAGTATGAGACCAAGGTACCAGACAAAGCAGATTTAATCCTGAGGCCTCTGCTCTTGGCTTATCAGTGGCTACCATCTCGCCATCTTGTACAAACCTCCCCCTAGAGTAGGGGAAGCTCTATGGTGTATTTTGTTATAAGGGCACCGATCCCATTGGGGCAGGGGCCCACCCTGCCACAGATCCCATCTTCAAACATATCACATTGATTGGCGGTTAGGACCGCAACACATGAACTGGGAGAGGGCATTTGGTTTACAACAATGTGACAAAGATTAATTCTCTTAGAAATGATGGGGTTTGTTATGTATCTCATCACACAGAAGTGAATGAGCTATCAGAATGAAGAAATAATCTAGTAAGACTCAATGCCTTGCAGCAAGCAGAAAACAGGCCTAAAGGATCTGATTCTAGCTCACAGAGTACAGCATGTGCTTTGAACTGATAGCAAATATGGCCCCTCTCCTTCAGTGTAAGTCCAGAACCCATCAGTCCAGGAATGAAGGTGAAAATAGAAGTGGTTTATCTTACTATTGCACCTGATAGCACACATAAATTTTGTTTCCTATTGCTGCAGCTGTAAGCTCTGTCAGTTTATTTTCCAAGGAAGGAATGCAGAGATTTCATGCCAATGGAAGTTGAGATTGAGTCTGGCTACTTTGAGCCTGGTTTCCAGGGGCTTGAAATTAGCCTTAGCTATTTGCGCAGTACCAACTCTTCAACGAATCCTCATTAATAACCTTACTTTGGAAGCATGCAAATGAGAAGTTTCAGCATGGTTTGTACAGTTGGTCAAAATGCTTATTATAAAAGTGAGATGGAGAATTTATACTTGGAGCCTATGCACATATGACCTGAAGAGTAGAAGAAACCCCAGAGTTTTGAACTCCAGTTTTGAAATGCTCCAGGCCTATGTGGGTGAGTCCTGATTTGAGAGAGTGGCCCCGTCTTGTTTCCTATGCTGATGTAGTGGTGGAAGTTGGTTGTATCAATTTGAGTAAGAGAAGCTTAACTAAATTGGCTCAGGCCCACCCTAGGGTGGTCTGTCACCCAGATGGTACAAAAAGGAAGATGAAGGAGGACAGAACTGCTTCGGCTTCTTGGGAGGAGCTCCAGTCTTTGCCTTTACTGTGGCCATCATCTCCCTGCTTCCAGGGCAGAGCCTTCAGTCTCCATCGCAGCCCCACTGGCCTCCTGGTGGGGATCTGCATGGGACACCGCCGTGAGCTCCAGGCCTTCTGAGTCACTAGGGCTCCAGTGTGCAGACAGCCTCTGTGTTCTTCCTCATCTTACTCTGGGTGGCCACTGTAAGCCAATCTTGTAAATTCCTTTTTTTTTTTTTTTTTTTTTTTTGGCAGAACTGGGGATTGAACTCAGGCCCTTGTACTTGTCAGGGAAGCACTTATTCCACTGAGGCATCTCCCCGGCCCCCCAGTCTTGTAAATTCTTACACATCTGCATATCTTGTACTATGTTTCTCAGTTAACACTGGTACAGTAACATTTCACTACAAAATTAGGGACTTAAAACAACGTGTATTTATTATCTTATATTCTGGATATCAAAAGTCCAAAATCAGTGTTATGGACTGAGATCAAGGTCTCAGCGAGGCTGATTCATCTGGGAGTTCAAGTGAAGACTCTATGCTCTTGCCTTTTTTAACTTTCAAAGGAGTTTGAAAGTTAAAAAATATTCCTTGGCTTATGGCCCCTTTTTAAACTCAAAGTGAGTATAGTACACTTTCAAATCTCTTCTATGACCTTTATGACTATGGTGAGTCCATTAGATAATCCGTCCTTAAGATCTTCACTAAATATGCTTGCGAAGTCCTTTTTTGGCATGTAAATGAATGTATTCACACACGTGTCAGATATTATAACTAGGCACTTTAGGGGACCATTATTCTGCTATCAGAGGTCCTGATATAGGAAGGAAATTAGAACTAATAGTTGTCTTCTCTAGACCTCCCAGCAAGGGGCCAATGAGATAGTTCAGCAAACTAACGCACCTGCTTAGGCAAATGCAGGGACGGGGTTTGATCCCTGGCACCACATGCTCCACCGGTCCCACCCTCAGGTGCACTGAGCAGGGCACCAAGTCTGGGCATAGTGGGGCACACCAGTAGTTTTAGCACTGGGGAGGCTGAAAACAGGAGAATCACTGTAAGTCTGAGCTTTGTAGTGAGACCCTGTAGCAAATACATAAAATTAAAAAAAATTAAACCTTCAAGTATGAAGCATATCCTTATTCAATACTGCTACTAAGGGCTAAGGATATAGCTCAGTGGCCAGTGCAAGATAATGAATTTGATTCCTGGTACAAAAAAAGCCACTACTACATTATTTCATTTTCCTGTAATAGATGTTAGCTTTGTCAGTTTTTCTAAATACTTTTTTTTAAAAAATGTATTTGGGACAGGGTCTCACTATGCAGCTTTTAGACTCTGTAGTGATCCTGTTTTTAGCCTCCCCAGAGATGGGATTGCAGGTGTGCATCACCACATTGGTCTAGCTTTGTCAGTTTCTTAAGCAACTGAGGTCTGTCACCACTGATGCTGGCTTCGTCAGGTCAGGGGGAAACTTTACTGACTAGGATGACTACCAAGGAAACAGGTTGCTGCAATGAAAGGGGGCAAAGATGACTATGTGGAGGACACCAGTGGGTGCTCTAAAGGTGCCTCAGATTTTTCATGTCCAACAGTAAATGTTAACTAAAAACAAACAAGCACAAAACTCTTTCCTATTCTAATCTGTTTTACTTCTTTTTATTGCCTAAGTGCTCTGGCTAGAACTTCCAAGTATGATGTTGAATACATGTGGTGGGAATAGACATCCTTATCTCCGATTTTATGAGACTTTCACCAAATATTAACTAAATATGATTTGAGAGTTTTTGCAATTTTTTTTTCTTGTCTTTTTGAGACAGGGTCTCACTATGCAGCTCAGCCTGGCCTTGAGCTCACTTTGTAGCTTGCTGTGATCCTCCTGCCTCAGCTTCCGAATGCTAGAGTTACACGCATGTGCCACGAGGCCCAGCTTTTGCAAATATTCTACATCAAGTTAAAGAAGTTTACTTCTATTTGAAGTGTTTTTAAAAACTGAAAGATTTTGAATTTTATCAAATATTTTGCTGTGGCTATTGAGAAGACTACACGGCCTATTTCTTTTATTACTATCTGCTCCATAGTAGTGATTGATCTTCATGTATAACCAACCTTACATTCCTGGAATACATTTTACTTGGTCATAGTGTATAATCTTTTTATGTTGCTAGATTCAGTTTGCTAGTATTTTATCAAGGAATTTTATGACAATGTTCATAAGGAATACTAGTAGAATATGTGGATTCTAACTTTTGGAAGTTTCTAGAGACAAGTATTCTTTGAACATTTGGTGGAATTCTCTAGATGACACTAAAGCTATGTGGTGCTGGGCTTTTCCTGGTTGGGTTGTTTGCTTTACTGATCGCTTTGATTTGAGTGTGGGCTGCTCCCGAGGGTTCTCGTGTTGGGACGCTCTGTCCTCTGATTCCAGAACCTTGGGGAGGTGGGGCCTCATAGGAGGAAAACGCTGGCTCCTTTCTGTCATTCACTGCTTCCTCTTGCCATGTGCCTTCTAGTAGAGGAATGCTTTGTGATGCATTTCTCACCAGGAAGGCCTGCACCATGCCTCTGGGGCTTCTAGCACTGTGCGCCGAATAGACCTCTATAGAGTATGTCACTGTAGTAACAGAAAACCAGTAGAGTCTTCTTTTTTACAAGAAGATTTCCTTTTTTTTCTTTCAATCAGCTTTGGGAGTATGTGACTTTCTAGTAATGTTTTCATTTATCTGATTTGCTGATATACAATAGTTTTATGATTTCCTTGTAAGCATTTTTGTTTCTGTAAGGTTGGTAGCAATGCTTCTTTCATTCCTGATTTCCTTCACCCCACACCAATCCCTGGGACAATCTAGTTGAAGATTTGTCAGTTTTATTGACCTTTTCAAAGGAATAACTCCTGGTTTTACCAACTTTTGATCTTGTCTTTCTTTCTGACAGGATGTTGCTATGTAGCCCAGGCTGCTGATCCTCCTGCCTCAGCCTCCTGAGTGCTGGAATTATAGGCATGTGCTACTATGTCCAGCTTTTATTTTATTTTCACTGTAGCCTTTTAATTTCCTTTCTTCTGTTTGCTTTGGGTTCAGCGGATCTCTTCTCTCACTTCTCACTTCCCACCACTTCCTCTCAGCATAAGCATTTATGACTACGCATCTTCCTTGGAGCATACCTTTGCTGCCTCCCACCTTTTGGAAAGTAGTGTTTTGTTTCATTTACCTCAAAATACTAATCTTCCTTGTTTATTCTTCGACCTGTTACTAGTGATTTGTTATTTTTATTCAAGGTTTATTACTGGTAGTTGGCTCAATATGTTAATCACTAAGCAAAAGCATACATAATGAGATTCTTAAATTTGGGAAACTCAACTTTGTGTCTTCATTCTAGGACAGCATTTTTTTTTTTTTTGGTGGAACCAGAGATCGAACTCAGGCACTTGCACTTGCCAGGGAAGCGCTTATTCTACTGAGCCATCTCCCTGTCCTTAGCACAACGTTTTTGTACAAAGAATGGTTACACCTTTAAAAGAAACACAAATGCATGTTATATAGAAATCAAAATATAAATAGTGTATTTTGAGTAGCCAAGGGGTAGGAATATGCTGGTTATTATATTGATGTCTTTTAGCTTCAAACCTACTGTCATATCCTTTTTATACTCTATTTTATGGTGCTGGAGCTAGAATCCTGCAATATGTATTTTTCACCCACCTTGCCCCTTATTTTCTGTACTTTTTATTTTGAGACTGAGTCTCATACAGTCCAGGCGGGTCTCAAACTCTGATTCTTTTGCCTCACATGCAATGCAGGTATTACAGGTCCACCAATGCCTGGCAACCCCTTGTTCTATAAATAAGAGGTACAAAATATACAGTGAAAGACAGGAAGGACAAGGGACTTGCTCTTTCCTCGTTTGATTTCTGTATCATCTCTGCAGATATTTTTCAATTTAGGAACAAATTAATTCCAGTAATGGCAGCGATCAGCTAGCAGTTTTTTTCATACTTCAAAAACCAGTGTCATCAGATCTTCTCAGAGGTGGTGCTGTGGCAGCAGGGGGCTGGTCCATTCCTCAGAACCGGGACTGCTAAGGCGGTATCACACAAGCAGGGCCTCCTCCCACCCTTTTCCTGTTCATCCAGTTCTTAAGATGCTTAACTATAAACTGATATTGCACCATTCTCTTCTGCTTTTCCAGTTACGGCATCTTCTAGTGGATGATTCTATACAATACAGTACATTCTATTTGTTTAATAAGAAGTATGGTTTCTGTTTCCAGACTGGACCCTGTATGACATTTCAACCAAGATATTTACAGCAACATATCCACTAGATTACTCTCCCAACTTCTTGGTATACTTAAAATCTTTACCAATAAAACCCCTCAGACAAAGTTCATCTGAAAATCTGGACAGGGCTCTTGTTAGATGACATGTAACTGTCAATTTCTCCATATAGTAAAATGATGCTGCTACTGAAACCCTTCCCATACCTAAGTCAGCCAGCCAGCCAGCCAGATAAACATAAAGCCTAGTTTTCATTCCATATCTAGAAAAAGTTCTTTTTACATATGTAAGGGCCACAAGTCCAAATTAAGCAAATAAAACATGGTCTCTGTGGGGAAAAAAATAAAAAAGTTCTATAGGGAAAACCAGTCTTTTTCATCTTATAATAGAGTAGAAACCTGAAGGAAAGATGGGTAAGTTATCCAAAACCATGTAATAAAATTAATGGAGTCAAAATTTTCCCATTACTCACCCATAATATTGAAAACCAAGTATACAAGGCAAGTTTTTTCATTGTACAACAGGAAGTAAATCGTCTTGAGCAAAAAAGGTAATTTGTTGTCTCTTATAACAGAAAAACAAAGTATGACTGCATTCAGTGGCTGGAGAAATGGCATAAGGAATCTTTTCAGTGCTGGCTTCATCTTCCAACAGCTTCTGTGTGGGGTAGCTAAGCTGACCCCTGGAAGATCTAGACAAATCCTGCGTGTGCAGCACCTTCCCCACGAATTCCAGCAAAAGTACTGAAGCTGACCAGCCAGGATGAAGCTGCAGGGACTGATGATGGTGGAAAGATAGTTCCTCCAGGAAACAGCAGGGTGTTATTACTAAAAGAAGCTAATAAGCAAATGCTGATCAGGTCGAAATGTGATGATCAACTGGCCAGACCTCTTGATTCCTGAAGACGGGCAGGTACAGAGCTGACACAGCTGGTGAGTACCTGAGCCAGTACTTGAGTCAGTGTCTTAAGTAGCATCAGATTTGTAGTGAGTTTGTAAAAATGGGAATAATAACCTTAGGTCTCTCTCTATTCTCAGAAGATAAAGTACAAAACACAATGAATTACAGCTGTATGCTGTCTTTCACATTAGGATGCACTTTGAAAGTTTCAAATTTGACTTTTCCAAATGCTATATACATATGAAAGCCAAGCTTATAATAGTTTGATATAACTTAAGTTAAAAACACACTGTAAATTTCCAGGCCCTGCATTTAAAAACAAATATAATTCAAATATCATAAAATTTACTTGTTTTTTAATGTTTGTTTTTTGGCAGCATCGGGGACTGAACTCAGGCCCGTGTACTTGCCAGGGAAGCACTTATTCCACTGAGCCATCTCCCCGGCCCCCAAAATATCATAAAATTTGTGCTTTAAAAAAATTTATGCTGTAAAACTATATGTTCATTTGAACTTAACGGATTATGCCTGAAATGCTGATCTACTCAAATAGTTTAAGCAGCTTTTGGTGGCTTACAAAATCAGCCAAGATACACAAATCGAAATGCTCAAACCAGTGTTTTTGTCCTTTTGAGATAGGGTCTTGTTACAAGTTCAGGCTGGACTGGAGCTTACTCTGTAGCCCAGGTTCCCCTTAAACTGCTGGTGATCCCCTTGGCAAGAGATTTCTTAACGAGCTTACTGGTTCCACTAGAGTTTCATCTTTCAATTTTGAGCCATCAAAGGTTCAGGTTGGACATTTTAGAGTGACAAACCCTTTGTGGACATGTTTAAAATGAGATATTTAATAAGACCTGCAATGCAAGTTTGCTTTCAACCAAACCTGCAGAGTGACATCTGCTGGTCATACAGATTACATCTCTCTCTGTCTTTTTTTTTTTTTTTTTTTTTTTTTTGTGGAACCGGAGATTGAATTCAGGCCCTTGTGCTTATCTTTATCCTCTCTGATAACATCTTTGAAATGTATCAGTGAATTAATTACATAAAAAAAACACAACAACATTCTATTCTTTGGCAAAAATTTATATGTATCAATATATGTGCACTACTGTGGGAGTTATTTTCATTAAAAAAATGAAAATTTCTTCAGCTTAGCAAATACACAGTACTTCTTTATCAGGACTGTTGTAGAATTTGAAAATAAAAAAACCCAGGTAACCATTTCCTTAAAACTGTCCTTTGACCAGGCATGCCAGTACACGTCTGTAAACCCAAGTACTTGAAAAGGTGAGACAAGAGAATTGCAAGCTCCAGGCCAGCCTGGTCAGTAACTCAGTGAGACCCTGTCTCCCTCCAAACTGGGCTGGAAAGTGGTACTGCACTTTCCTAGAAAGCCCAAGCCACTTGGCTCAGTCTCTATTATCCCAAAAAGAAGAAAAAGGCCCAAAGGGATAATTCTGGTTTTCTTTTTTTGGTTCCTGGAAGTCTTTATCTTTTCTTGGATTAATTCCTAGCCTACTGTACCACTTGATATTGTATGCTTAGGTGTTTTTTACGTATTGCATCAATAGGTTATGTGGAAACTTGGAATCAGAAAATTCCTGTGTTTACCAGACAGTGGTACTTCACGTATTCTGCTTAATTTAAAAACACATTTTTAAATGCTTCATTAAAAGTTCAAGTAGTAAAAAGATTTTGAAACACAGAATTCAGTATACCATAATTATAAAAGGAAAGAAAACACAACTCCTGTAAACTTTACAATGGTATTGAGAATATACTATAAAAATTAAGACACAAGAAGTGTATATTGGCTCACAGTGACTTCTGCTGTAGCTGTAGCTTTTGCTCAATGATCTCTGAGAAACGAGGAACTTTTTTTGAAATGGCCACACGGATGTCATCACTCATGTTAAAGCAGTTTCTGGACTTGGCTTTGAAATGTAAAAGTGAGGAGAGTCCCAGCTCACAAAGGTATGTAGTCGCAAATGGTATAAGGATTTCTAGGGCTACCTTTGCCAGGGTTGGAAACACTGTCAACTGAGCACACCAAAAATCCTCGAGCTTCATTGTTTCAAATTCCATGAGTATTTGGCCACTAGCTCGTATTTCAGCAAGATCGTTTTTCATCGAATAGCCAGAATAGCCATCATTGACGAAGTCGAGGTTAAAAAGAAATGGATCCAGGATCCATCTGCTTGCTTCATCAAGATCTCCAACAGAAAAATATCCACGGGAGAAGTTGCTCAACTGTTGCAGATGCAGTGTTATTTCGGCTGCAATGCATAGTCCTTCATTATTCGAGAGAATTATTTCTTCAAGAAAAGGAAAATTGGTAAAATTTCTTTTCTCAATTTGTTTTTGCCAAAATGCAAACTTCTTAACAAAAGCAGACAACTTTTCTCTCGCGGATATTGTGTTCATCCCAATCCTCTGCATAGATGCACTAAGTTCATTTAGGTGTTTGAATAAATCTGCAAGGTACGCTAGGTGAATTTTAAATTCTTTATTTTCAAAGCTATCAATTAAATTACTGCTTTGGTGGTGGAGAAACTGATTTATTTCTTCATACATTTCAAAACTATGGGTAAGGATTTGGCCTCGGGAAAGCCACCTCATTTCTGTATGGAAAAGGAGGACATTATATTCTATACCAATTTCTTCAAAGAAAGCCTGAAACAGGCGATGATTTGGTGCTCGCCCTTTGATAAAATTGATCATCCTCACCATGGTAAACAACGCATCCCTCAGTTTTACAGGCAATGTCTTGATGACAAGCGCATGGGGGTTCAACAGACAGTGTGTGATCGTGATATGAGGTGCCTCTCTTTTCACAGAGGCAATAAATTCGGAGCTCTCTCCCAGCATAGAGGAGGCACCATCAGTACAAACAGAGCCACATACATCAAGTGCTATCTTGTGCTTCAGAAAGAAATCTCTAAAGACATTGAACACATCTATGCCTTTCATGGTTAAGTGCAACGGTTCACAGAACAGGAATTCCTCTATGATTTCTTTTTCTTTCATATACCGCACAAATGCCATTAGCTGACTGCAGTCGTCCATGTCTGCTGTCTCTGCAAGCTGAATACCCACCTTGAGAGGTCCAGTTCTGATATCTTCTAGCACCTGCTGTAAGATATCCTGGCTCATTTCATCAATTCTAGAATGGATCACATCATCTGACAAAGGTACCTCTTCAAGCTTCTTGTGCGCATCTGGGCCCAAAACTATTTGTGCTATTTCCAGTGCACAAGGTTTGACTAATTTCTCAGCTATTGTATGAGGATTCTTCTCCTTGGCACATAAATACGCAAACTGGTATGACGCCTGTAGCAAGGCGTCTTTATGAGATGCAACTCCAAGTGCTTTCAAAGTTTCGCTCTGGTGAGAAGGCGCTGGCAAGTGGCTACTGAGATCATGCCCAGCTATTCCACCATGCTGTCTGTTAAAATGGTCTGACAGTTTTGATGGCCTGAGGTCAGTGTTTGAAAATACCGAGTTGCACAATACACACTGCGGGCGTTGAGTTCCATCAACCTCTGTTGTACAGGTGAACCAGTAACGAACGTAGCCATCATCCCATTTGCGTTTCTTCGACATGACACACAAAAAGTTCTCAAGTAGTAGTCCAGAGATGAGACAGAACTTTCCTCTGGGAGTAAAATATAATACCCATGTGTTAAAAACCCATTGCTACCTAAATTCAAACAAAATCATATCACATGCTATCTTGTCATCACATGCTGTTCTGTACCTGCCAAGGAACTGCCTGTTACTATCCTGCAACAGGTCAGTTCAAAGCCACAACAGTATGACAATCCCACTTACAGCCAAGAACTCAGAGCAAAGGCCCTGGAATAAATGCCCCGCAGCAAGTCAGACACGGGAGATCTATGCTGAGGCAAATAATGAACAGATAACTGCAGCTATAGCTTAATTTGCTTTCAATAATACTTGTTTGAAACAAAAGTCCCCTAGAAAGGTCATCTCCTTACCACTCCCTTTTTCCATTCTGCCCCAAAGATGCATGCACAGCCTTTGTAAAGAATCACTGAACTGCCAGGCGTGGGAGCCAACCATCTTCAATATTCTTGGTAATGAACTTACCTAGGCTTTCCTGGGTTTGAGAATCTCCCAATTTTCACTTACTCCTCTGTGGTATTTAACAACAGCCTAAAATGTAAATATTAAAAAAAATTATCATGAGAATACATTGGTTTAAACAGGCATAAGAATGATGTGGTTGTGTGATGTTCTCACTTGCTAGAGACACAGACTTTGTCATTTACAAGTGAAGTGACATCTGTGGTTTCTGCTGAAATGTTTTAAGCACACACATGAATGTACACATTACGTGGGATGGAGCTACGGATGTAAGACTGGTAACTAAGTTGGAAGATGGGTACACATTACACTATTTTCATTACTGTTATGAAAGGTCAGAGCCAAGCATGAAAGAGTACTAAGATACCGTTCATTTTTAGGATGGTTATGTCGAGCTATCCTGAGGGGAATGAACGATCTGATACTGAGTAAAACTTTTTTTTTTTTTTTTTTTTGCAAGTGTATGAAGCATAAATATGAAAAAGCACACGACTGAGAAAAAAATCAGTTGCAAGTGAATGCTTACGTAACAGGAACATCTGGGAAATGATAACACATGTATTTCAGGAGTGAAGACTCCAAAGCGCAGTTGCAAGCCTAAACCCGGCAACCACAGGCATCTTACATCTCCTGCCTAGGCGAGTTCAGGGTAGGCGCGGCGTTTGGCGAGGCATTTTAGTTAAAATCAATAACCAGAAGTCTCATCAACAGCTGGGGGGTGGAGGGGGACAGATGCCGGCATCCTCTGCTCCACCAGGCTGGCGGTGACAGCACCTACCTTGCAGGAATGTGGGAATCTGATTATGCGAACACGGGGGGCGGACAGCGCCGTAGGAGGCGCGGAGCGGCGCAGGCCGGGGATGCTCGGGCTCCTCGCGGGGCGCTAGCTCCCCGCTCCTGCTCGCCGGGCCCACAGCGCCGCAATGCAATTGGCCTGGGTGGCTGTGCCTCAAGACCAACCCTGGAGCAGGAACTTGAGGGATGCGGGACACCACAGCAGATGGCCAGCGACGCTGCCGCTGCTCCTTCCCGGCCAGGACTCCATCCGGGTCCTGCCCTGCTTCGCACAAGGGGCGAGGCGGCTGTCCTACGCATGCGCAGTAGCGACTGGCTGGGGCTGAGGCTGCGGAGGGTGCATGCGCCCTCGCCCCCACTTTTTTTGTGTCATTGTATTGTAAATATTTTATTGTATGGCCACAGGGTGACTCTCAGGAATGGAAGACACTATATGGTCCACATAGTTTTTCAGATTCTGACTGTGAATAAAATTTTATACTGTGACAGGGTTTGCACTTGGAGCTGGTAAACCTGCAGTAGTTAGCACATTCTGATCCAGGCCCAAGGCCCAGGCATTAAACTCCAGCAGCACACAGAGAACGGGCTTCCATAGCTTGCGGTTGTTGCCCCTGCAGGTCATCCCCCGTCCTGAGCTGGAGCCACACACCTCAATTTACCCAGACGATTTCATGTAAATTATGTTTTGAAATTGTCACTATGTGGCCCAACTGGCCTTGATCTTGGGATACTCTCACCTCAACCCCTCAAATACTGGGATTACAGGTCACATCACCATACACTGAACTGCAATTCTTTTCAGCAAAATGACTTATAAGTAATAGATCCAAGTTGAGACATGGTGATGCACGCCAAAAATCTCAGAACTCTGGAGGCCGAGGCAGGAGGATCACTACAAATTTGTGGCCAGCCTGGGTTACGTGTGAGTTCAAGGTCAGTCTGAATTATATATTTAGACCTTGTCTCAAAAAACCAAGACCAACCTAAATTTGAAGACCAAAAATTAGAGGCAAAGAAGGGCTGCAAGGTCAGCCAACATTTTGGCCCTAGCCTTTCAAGGTCAGTGAAGACATAGAACATAGGAGAACCTGTACTGTAACATCAACTCAGTTGTGTCCCAAATTTTCTGATCAAGATTATGGGGCCACAGAGGAAAGTGATCGATGATGTAGTGTGCCTAAGGAGAGTCACATGGAGAGAAAACTTTCTCTCAGGCTTTCAAAAAGCAAATTAGTCAAGCAATGGCTGTGACTCATCCACATGGTTGACATTGACAAAGGATCTACAAACTGTGGTACAGGGTTTCAGGATAAATCCTGAGGGGATTTGACTGACATTGTCAGATAAAAAAAGTTGTATTTTTTGGTATGTAGGTCTTGCTTTATCTTGGTCTTACCCATCCAGCAGAAAAGTATAAAAATGAAGTATGAAAAGTAAAGCCATATTGATATGCTGAGCTATAAAAGGCTCAAGTCAACAACTTCTAACATTTTCAGTCTTGCGGAAAACTCAGTACTAGTAGTACTTGACAAATACATTCACTGTGGGTAGCTGACACATGCACATGACACATCGTAATTCTTCTCAGATCCATTTCCCCTCCCTCCATTTCTAAGAGTTCTTTCAAAATTTTTTGTTCTAGTCTTCGAAGCTTTCCAAAGGCTGTTTCCTGGAATGAGGAAAGGTTAGAGAAAGGCGTCCAAGAATGTGGGCAGCTGTGTCATTTTCCGGTGATGCGGGCCAATGTGGCAAACTCTTAAGGCTTGCTTAAAGCCTGTTTCAACGGAAGAAATTGCGTTAGTCCAGCCTCAGGGACCACACAAAAACCACAGCCTTCAAAAGTAAAGGGCAGCTTTTACAATCAGACACTTAGCTTGTGTCCCGGCTACAAAACCTTTAAGGAATGCAACAAACCATTTGCAGCTAGTGCTAACTGTAAAACAACGTTGGCCATCCACTATCTCTTGAGTTCTTCTCATACAGCAAGAAAACCATAGCACAGAAACATGCAGCTACTGAGGTAGTCAGTGCACATATGTGATTACCACTCTAGGTGTTCGCTTTTTCCCAAAGTGAAAGGAAAGCACGATTTGGATGACAGCCTCACAGAAGCCAACAGGGGCTTTCTGTTGATGTCATAATCCAGAGATGTTGAATCTCTTAAAAGAGATCTCAATGACACAAACAGTAGCTGCATGCCATAGGTTCACTACCACCGCTTATAGCCTACTTGTCTACCAAATATTTGAAATAACACACAAATCGCTTGCAGTTAAGTATTCTCCATTACATGCTTTTATTAACAAAGGATAAACACCAAAGAACACCGTCAGCCTGCCTGGGGGTCCCAAGGGAAATGTGCATGGGTGAGGTCCCAAGGTTGAAAATCACAGGCGTGCCAAGACAACAGTAACAACAGCAGGCAGCACGGAATGGGGCAGAACACAGGAGTGCAAGAGCCGCAGCCACCTGTGTCTTCTGTGCATCAATCTTGTACAGGTTGTTACCTCATTTACATTCACTTACATTTACATTCTTCCGTAACCAGTGCACTTGTGTCTACCTGCATTGAGTCATGGTTACATAAGTATCCCCTGTGCTCCTGTACTAGACAAGCAGGGTCTCATACTCAGGTGTCCTTAGTTGCCCGAGCTCTGAGCCATTTGAGTGGTTCCCATACTGACGTTAGACTTCATGTTGCATCATCCCACGTTGAGTAGAAGGCAAATTATGGACTTTTAAAGGAAAGAATTAGATAGACCTATGTATTTGTACTAATTTCATAGTAGTCTGAATCTGGATACCATATATACCCACGGTATAGTATTGGATAGCTGGTCCTCTACCACCGCTTGAGATGCTGAGTTAAAACCATATTCTACTTGTGCTTTTTGACAGACTAGAAAATTGGTAAGACACTCATGTCAGGGGCTTTAACAGGATGTTCTCATTCTGTCAGTATTATCTTCACAATGGTCACAGAAGTGGCCTGAGGATTAGAGCAGTCTCAGTCACTAAGATGCCACGGGCCATTCTGAGGAGGCTGAAGAAATTTCCAAACCTCAGGTTTTACTTTCTTCAAGTTTTTATTTATTTCTTTTTTATGTATTTGGTGCAGGGTCTCCCTACAAAGCTCGGATTCGCAGTGATCCTCCTGTTTCAGCCTCCCTAGCACCGGGATTACAGGTGTGCGCCACACACCTGGAGCTGGTGGCCAGCTTGCTGCGCCTGATTTGGGGCTAGCACAGCATGCAGTACTGGGTATCGAACCTGAGTCCTTGTGCTTGCCCCGGTAGGCACTTACTGCTGAGTTACTTTCTCTGAGTTTTAAAGTGAAACTTGCTGCCAATTAAGATTAGGTACCTTTTAAAGTTTAGTATGATTGTCACATAAAGGTAATCACCAATAAAAGCACTCATATCCCAAGCAGAGCGACAGATTTCTACGGGGAATGCATGTGCAACATGGGAAAAGCAACAATAGGTCAACATTGACCCAGTGATGAAAAAGTGTTTTTCTTCCACTCAAAGTCTGATAAATCTGGTTCTGTTCATAAAGCTTAAGGACACGTATTAAAATTTTTGGTAATCAAAACCATATTTATTACTTCACAGATTTACATGGGAGAATAAAGTCATTTACATTTTCTACAATTGTTCTTTCAGTTACTTAAAAAACCAAGCTAGAATAAATTCAGTTTTTGTTTCAGACCATTTAAAACAAATGATTACAAAAACAAATACATTATAGAGTTAAATTACTCTACAGTTACTATTTAAAAAAGAAGTTCCTGGGGCCAGGGAGATAGCTCGGTGGCACAAGCGCCTGCCTGGCAAAAACAAGGCCTTTTTTTTTTTAACATAAGGTCTTGAGTTTGATTTCTGATACATTAAAAAAAAAAAAGGAAAAGAAAAAAGCAGTTCTAGTTTTTGTTCTTTTTGGTGGAACTGGGGATTGAACTCAGGCCCTTGTGTTGGCCAGGGAAGTGCTTATTCTACTGAGCCATCTCCCCAGCCCCTAAGAAGTTCTAGTTTTGAGAAAGTAACAAATCTACTTTCAAAGTGTGCAATACTATTATGTAAAGGGTTAGAAAAACTGAGGAAACAGACTCAACTGTTGAGTAGAAGACATTTGTGATTGACAACCAAGGCCTTTCCCCATCACTAGTGTAAAACTAGATTGGATCCAACCTTAACCCATATTTAATGTACTTCCTCTAGTTTTCTTGTTTTGTTTCTTCAGTATGGAAAAAAATAAATTGCCTTTGAGACTTCTGAAGCTTTATTAAAGTTAGGTGAGAATCAGCAAGGATTCTTCTACCTACAATTTTCCAGCAGGTGAAAGAGTTCATCAGTTACCTCTGCGCTTTATCACTACTGTCCAAGGAACGAGGCCATGGGGTCATCTGGCCTCTGGCGCTTCATTCTGTAGGCCTCCATCTCCTCTTCAGTGGGTTCCCGAGCTTCATATACACTGTTATAAGGCCGCTTCCTCTCATCAATCTGCATGATCTCCTTGACCTGAAGAAGGCGGGCTTCTTCAGCATTCAATGCCTACAGTGAAAGGGAAAAGATCAGTATCATGGCTCTTCAACAGATGTTTTGTGTAAAAATGGAGACCCAAAGGAAAGACCCCCTGAACATGGCATGTTGTATCAAGGAGCTCAGGAGTCAGCCTTTCCACTGTGATACCCAACTAGTTATTATTTCGCTTAGAAAACTATTTTTGCAGAGCACAATTCTGGGACATTTTCAGTTGGTGTTAAATTTCATTTAGTAACAAAAAAATGAGTTTGCTCTTTCCAAAACAAACTGGCAATATTCCTGGTGGAAAGGACAATTTTAATTTTTCTCAAAGATTTGTTAAAATGTAGAAATAACAAAGCTACAAAGCAATTATTTCTGGGTAACATGTCAACAAGTCTAAACAGTTTTACAAGCATTTTTTTGTTGCATTAGAGATACTTATCAATGGAGGAGGGGGAGAGGGCTCAGTAGAATAAACGCTTGTCTGAGTTTAATCCCTGGTTCCACCAAAAAAAATAAAAATAAAAAATAGAGATACTTCTCAAATATTCTAAGGCAGCAATACCTAAGCCCACAAAATCCCCATTAAGGTGACTTGGACATATAACTCAGATGCTAGTTCATGTCCTGACCTCTTAAAATGAACATGCAAACAAAACCAGATCACGTCCTACTGTTGCCATGCTGTTATTTGCTATGGTTCCCATCTAGAGTTCATGAAGTACCTTCTTCAATTTTTCATGTTTCTTCTCTTCATCATCACTCTCTGAGCTGCTCTTTCGGTGCTTCTTCTTTTTCTTTTTCTTCTTCTTTTTCTCCTCTTTTAGTTTTTCTTGGTGCATCTAAGTGGGATAATTAAGCACAGTTCATAAAGTGAACACAAAGCTCTAGTGCATGTTTTGAAGTCCTTTCTTCTGGACTTAAAAAACTTAGGACAGTGATTATAGATGTACCTCCATGAGGGTTTGAGGCTTTTTCATAGATTCTTCTCCAGTTATATCATCTGTAATACATTCCTCTGAGTTCTGAGGAAAAAGAGATGTCAGCTGAGTTGAATGTTACAGTTATTAATCATATAAAATAAAATTTTAAGGGCCAGAGAGATAGCTCAGCATACTAAACACCTGCTTTGCAAGCGCAGGGACCTCAGTCTGATCCCCAGCACCACATGTCCACTCTCCACCACCCCCACCATGCACTGAGCTATCCACAGAGACCAGGTAACTGGGCATGGTGGTGTATGCCTCTAATCCCAGTGCTGGGGAGGCCAAAAATAGGAGGATCGCTATAAGTCCAAGTTGTGTAGTGAGACCCTTTATCAAATATATTAAAAAAAAAGGATAAAACTTGAAATATGAAGAGATGGGTCTTATCAGGGTTAAGAGTGTTAGCCATCTTACACCCTCCAGAAGACAACTACTTACAACAATCTCCTTCCCAGCATCCCCTGTACAATAGGAATACTTGAAAAATGAGTGGCAGCATCTGTATCCCCATTTGCCTTCTTTCCAGTAGGATCCCCAGATATGCTGCAGAGAGAGTAAGAGAGTTACTTAAAAAGAATATTAAATTAAAACCTCAATGTACTGCTGATAAGATAATTTGCACAAAAAATTACAGGAATTCCCAAGTGAAAGGGAGAAGGTGGGCCAACCACCCTTCGAACGACTTAAGGGTTAAGAAGATGACATAGTTAAAACGGCCTTAAAAATTTGAGGACAGCCCAATTCCCTTTAGGAATGAAGCCACGTGCAGCTCTGGCCCACTTTCCCACTTGCAGGGTGGCTGCTGCCAAACTCTGTGCGCCCCAAGAGGTGGTCTGCATTGCCAGGCTTGTATGATCCACTGGCTCCCTGCACACTAGACCGTCAGTGGCCCGGGCCACTCTAGGGAGTCAGGCTTTTCATCCTGGACTTGGACAGTTGTACTTTGGTTACTTCAAAGCTATACTAAGCTGGGTGTGGATGGGAACACTTGTAATCCTGCCTATTTGGAAGGCTGAGTCAGGAGGACTACACATTTGAGCCTGGGCAATTTAGCAGTATCCTGCCTCAAAATACAAAATATAGGGCTGCAGAGATAGTTAGGCAGTTTAAGTGCCTACCTAAGCAAGCACAAGGACCAGGGTTTGATCCAAAGACCAGGCTTGGTGGCACACGCTTGTAATCCCAGAGCTAGGAAGCCTGAAACAGGAGGACCACTACAAGTCCAAGCTGCATAGTAAGACCCTGTACCAAATACATAAAATTAAAAAACAAGAACCACCACCAAACAAACAGAAGTAGCTGGGAGCCAGAAGTGGTGGTGCATGCCTGTAAATCTAGCACTTTTGAGGGTGAAGCAGAAGCAACTGCAAGTTTGAGACTAATGTGAGCTGAAGTCCAGCCTGCTGCACAGCAAGATCCTCTCTCTCTCTCTCTCTCTCTCTCTCTCACACACACACACACACACACACACACACACACACACACACACACACACACACAGCCAGACATGCAGGAGGGTAGAGTGCCCCTGGGTTCCATTCCCAGGACTGCAATAAAACAAAACAAAATCCAAGTTCAACTTGATTTCAACTGTAAAAAACAAACACAAAGAAAATGGGCCTTGAAAAAAGAAAATGTGCCTTGAGATCTTGCTTGGAGGTGAAGCACATGCCTGAAGGCCCCAGATTCACTCTCCTGCACGAACACACGAAAGCATGGCCAGGGAGGTGCTGCTTGCTGTTGTAATACACTATGAAGCGCACCGCACCACGAGCATGTGTCCTCGCCACAAGCCTGCACCTACCCAAGCTTTGGGCCCCAATTCTTATTTCTAGGGCACGAAAGGGAGGAAGTCATATGATATTACTAGGGAACAGTCAAATACTGAATACAAGACAGTGGACAAGTTGACTGGCTAGATCTGGAAAACCGGCTGCTTTCTTGAAGACCAGAGACAGACTCTAGAAAAGGATGTAACAACCAAATGATGAATAGATTTCAACTTAATTCTCACTATGAAAAAGCTACTAACACATTTTTGTGTGCATCTTTGTTTCTTTGAGACAAGGTCCTGCAGTTTAGTTCAGGCTGGCCTTAAACTCACTATGTAGCCCAGGTTGGCCTCAAACTTACGAGCACCCTTTCTGCCTCAGCCTCTCAAGTTCTGGGATTATAGGTGTGCACCACTGTGCCTGGCTTTGTGCATATTTCTCAAAAAGCAATTAAGGAGTGATATTAGTATTAAAGAAAGCCAGGGTTTGGGGAGATAGCTCAGTAGAATAAGCGCTTGCCTGGCAAGCACAAGGGCCTGAGTTCAATCCCCAGTACTGCAAAAAAAAAAAAAAAAAAAAAAAAAAAAAGTCAATTTTCTAAAGTACAATGGTCACATGCTTATGCAGAAGAGCAGTTATACTCTTAGAAGATAAATGACCTAAATGGTTTTGTGTGGCGTGTCACATCTGATTTCATGTATATCTGTAAGTGCACACACAAACCTAGATGGAGTCCATATAGCAACATGTTGAAAATTTTTGAAGGTGGAGAAATTTAGCTCAGTGGCACAGAGCTTGCCTAGCAATTGCAAGGCCCTGAGTTTCATTCCCAGTATCAAAAAAACAAAAAAACCCCAAAAAACCAAAAACAAAAAAAACCCCACAACAACACATTTTTTGGAATATAGGTAGAAACATGGTGAATACTGTCATACACATTTGAAAATGTTTTAAAAAAAAATCTCAGTAATAGCTAATTAAGTTATAATAGAAACAAATGCAATCTAGAGCCCAACTAGCAAGGAGAAAAGGCTCCAGTACAGCACATACTGTGTGATTGTTGATCTTCACATCTTCCTCATACTTGGAGCAGGCAACAGCCCGCTCCTGCCCTTTGATGACCGTGCCGTGCCTTGAGTACTCCACATAATCCTCTGTCTGTGCCAGGAGCAACTCAGCTGGAGGCGCATCCAAGTGTTCCTGGCCACCGTACTAAAGGACATTGGACACTGGTTAAGTACATGATATGATAAAGGTCTGCATTCAATTAGAGTAAAGGAACATTTTTACTAGGCCTTATTATAGACAGCACAATGAAAACAAGGCCATCAAATTTCAGGACAAATAAAAGAAGTCTCAATTGCTATTCATCTGCTAAGTATGGCAGCTTATAGTTTAGGTAGCTTGGAACCCTTCCCACCCTTTCACGCCTGCCCTGGCCTCCCTCTGGCTGGCTGTCCATGACAGACTGTCCATCTGGAGGTGCAGTTTTTCACCTCCCCTTCAGGAAATGCAACACCTGCAGAGGCAGAGGCATGGGCACCCTGGAGTACCCCGTGGCTGCCACTCTATGGAGCCTTGACATGCCTTCTAAACCCCTGGCTGGAGAGCAGAAGGCATGAGCCCACAAGAGGCAGAGATATGTGGGCCTGCGCAAGGCATTCCTCGGCCCAGGATGCCAGGTAAGGACGAAATGCCAAGGCACGAAGGGCCTCA
Organism: Ctenomys sociabilis; assembly: GCA_004027165.1. NCBI lineage: Eukaryota > Metazoa > Chordata > Mammalia > Rodentia > Ctenomyidae > Ctenomys > Ctenomys sociabilis. Next base: position 42,701 of record PVKA01004109.1, on the reverse strand, counting down.
GCTGAGCAGTCTTGGAAACTCAGCTGACATACAATTTTAAGAAATAGTGGGTATTTGTTTTAAGCTATTTGGGGGTGGCATGTTTAGCTGCAAAAGCTCACTGATACAAATTCGACAGAAACTGACTTAAGTCACAGGAATTCCTTCTTTGTGGACTAAAGGGGACGCTCTGCACATTATTCCAAATGTAAAACACATGCTTATTAAGTTGTATCTGCTCTTCAACTTCTTGCCATTTGATGAAAATTACCTTTCTCTATTGTTTGGACAACTCAATGCTGATATCTTGTACTCTAAGTTAACTTAAAGATAACAATACACCATGTATTAACCATTGTTGCCTGCCTATTATCTTGCTTTGAAATTTTTCTCTTCAAAACAAAATGAATACACAGAAAGAAAATTACCTTTTCCAGGATGCTCTCTTTCTGCTGTTCCTTGAAATCTTCCTTTTTGACTTTGAAGGACTTATACAGCAGCTCTAGTTTTGTAGGATCTGCCTGCAGATGTACTTCAGACCCTCTGTCATAGGCTTCCCAAGCAAACACTGGAATAATTCAAGGCATTTTAATGAGCTGCCCACTACATTTATTGCATGTTTTCCTGAAGCAAGCTCTAAAAAAATACCTTTCCCCCTTTTTTGTGTGGTTCTGGAGAAAACTGGGGCTTGTGCATCCTCACTCCTTCCTTTTTTTTTTTTTTTTTGTCTTTTTGAGACAGGGTCTCACTATGCAGTTCAGGCTGGCCTTAAGCTCAACTTTGTAGCTCAGGCTGGTCTCAAACTCACAACAATCCTCCTGCCTCAGCCTCCCGAGTGCTGGGATTACAGGCCTGCGCCACCACGCCCGGCTCCACTCCTTCCTTTTATATGACAAGGTTTTACTGTGTTACTCGATGGGTCTTGAATTTGTGATCCTTCTGTCTGAGATTCTTGAGAATCCAGGACTACAGGCACGTGCCTGCCTGGCTTCCCACTGTTACAGGTTATACAAATGCTGGGACATACAGGGAGCACTTACACTGTGTCTGAGCCATGGAAATAGTATCTCCTGTGTACCTAACGAAGTTATCTCCAGCGTAACTCACTCTGTAAAGACAAATTTTAAAAACTTTCAGAGATTTTAAGGAAAGAATTCATAGCACTTAATCAGAATTAAAATGAATACCATTTATGGCTGAGTATAACAGAATGAACTTGTCTTGAAATGTGCACATATGGGACTTACTCATCTGGATTCTTCCCTGCATTGGCATATGGATTCTCTCTCATTGCTCTAGTTTTTGGATCATAATAGGCAGAATTTGGATCCAAATTTCTCAAATACTAGAAGAAAAAAATAAATGTTAAAAAGCAGAACATTTATGTATGGCAAAAAAATACTTTGGTAGGTAGGAGTTGTTTGTTTAACATGATCAATTAAATGTGTCTGCATTTCCAGGGTTCAGTGGATAGAAAACAGAAAAAAGAATCAATCAATTAATCAATCAATCTTGGTTTGGAAAGACTCTGCTTCCATTACCAAATACTATCCACACATTATAGGAAGATAAAATTTAGGCAGAAAGATATATATATCTGTCAAATGTGCATGTCAGGGTGGCAAGACTTACTTTTGCAATATCTTCTCGAATCCTGAGATTCCTAACAGTGATTCGTCTCTTGGAGTCAAAGTTCTGCCCAGGCATGTCAATGTCATCTGCATACTTATCTTCATCCTCATCTTCGCTATTATGATCTTTCTCCTGAAAGGGGGAAGAGGAAAAAAAAAAATTACGTGAAAAAGAGTTGTGTTGGGTCCTTGCTTCCTTTCCTGGTAACCAACCTGATTCTTCTGTGTTATTTAAAAGCTACTGCTAGCTATTGAATTATTATTGGCCACTGAAGAAGTTAATGCACACTCAGACAGGGCAACACTTTATTACCATCTGAGAGTTTGGCTCCTCTTCTCCCCACTGGTGTTTTGGAGAATTCTGCATCAAGAAAAAAAGAAAAGCACTTGTAGTTTCAATTCATCTTGCCTACTGACTACTGAACACTATAAAAACATAACTGGTATCGTTTGGGGATAACTTTGTGGCTTCCATTCTCAGCACTGCAAACAGTACTATTATAACAATAATTCTAACTGAAAAAACTCTTGTATCTCTTCACTTATGATGAGGACAGATGTTTTGAATGCAAATACACCACTGTATCTAGTCTATTAGAGTATCTAATAGATACTCTAGTACAGGAACTATCTAGTTTTTAAAACACATACAGGATTATAATCACACATGCTTAATGAGAAGATTGAACACAATACTCAATAAATGTGATTTCCATATTCTGTAGTCTTCAGATTTGGACTTCATTAAACCTCACTAATGCGCTATGAAGTCTAAAAATAAAATGATGTCTGAATCTTATAACAAAAATCTCAGAACTGAATAAACCTTTGGCAATGAAGAAATCAGAGGACAAAATATGTTTTAAGGAAAGAAGACAAAAACATTATGTTTAAAAATTTTGTCAGAAAGAAATTCTTTTCATTAGCAATTGCACATAATACCATTAATGAAATGGTCAGTATTAAGTCTTGTTAAAAAGGCATTGGAGAGGCTGGGGAGATAACTCGGTGGTCTAAGCGCCTTCTTGGCAAGTGCAAGGACCTGAATTTGATTCCCAGTACCACATGTCAGCCACGGAAAACAGGCGTGGTGGTGCACGCCTATAATCCCAGAGCTGGAAAAGCTGAGACAGGAGGATCACTGTAAGTCTAAGCTGCATAGTGAGACCCTGTACCAAATAAATAAATAAATAGGCTTTGGAGTAAAGATAGTGGGTAAGGAAACAGGAGTGTGTGTGTGCGCGCATGTGTGAGCGTACACACAGTACACTGACGGGAATATAAATTTTAGAGCCCTGGGCCAAGGAGATAGCTCAGTAGAATGAGCACCTGCCTGGCAAGCTCAAGGTCCTGAGTTCAATCCCTGGTACTGTAAAAAAAAAAAAAAATACACACACACACACACACACACACATACACACACACATATAATAAACAAATTTTATAGCCTTCCTGAATGGGAGATGACATAAAACATTGAAATACATATATTTAGTACATCAATAATTATACTTCTAGCAGTGTATTCTCAGGAAATAATAAATGTATAAGAATGTGATTTGCAGGCTGGGGAGATGGCTCAGTGGAATAAGCACTTCCTTTGCAAGTGCAAGGTCCAGAGTTCAATCCCCAGTTCAGCAAAAAAAAAAAGAATGTGGTTTGCATTACAATGTGTAATAACGAAGGAAACTGGGAAAGAGTCAAATTAACAACAGAGGATTGCTCATGCAATTTACCACACTTCCTAAGCACCGAACAACCTTTAAGAAAGCCTACTCAAGGTTAAAAAAAAAAAAAAATGCACACTGCTAAAATTTAATGCAAAAAAAAAAAAAAAAAAAAAAAAGAATAGGGAGGGAGAGGTGGCAATATGATCGCACATTTACATTTGTACTGTAAGTGCTGAGTCACACCCACAAAAGTCATGAGGTCAGAAGGCTTTTCACTGAATACCTTCATAAGCTTCTGATTTTTAAATCACGAATATATGTGAAAATGAATGTTTACACTTAAGAAAACAAGTCCTCAATGCTCTTTGTTAAATTAAATGAGCAAGTAATAAATGAGCATGAAAAGATTAAAAAAACTTCTTTAAAAAGACAAACAAAAGCCCCTAACAACAATAAAATCTCAACTCTTAAAATAAAATGAAGACCCCAAAATCAAAAACATCTACAAAATGTTAATAATTAATATGGAATATTTTCTTCATAATTCTCTAAATGTTTGCTCTAGTATGTGTCTTAATTCAAAAATAGAGACGTAATTTTAGTTTTCGTTTTGGAGATATGGTCTCCCTATGTAGCCCAGGCTGACCTCAAACAACCCACACCAATCCTCCTGCCTGTCTCGCAACTGCTGGGGTTACAGGTGTGCCCCACTAGGATAAGCTATAAATACTTTAGAAGATAGTAAGGTGTTTCTGGAGTTCCCTACAGGTGCTAGTTCAACAAAGCACATTTACACTGCTATAGAAACAGCTCAGCCTCTGCAGAAGAGGTGGCTCTACCATGAGAATATGCAGCTCAGCTGAATATCACATGGACAGAAATCCTAAGTGTGCTTGATGGGAAATATATTACTGTACTTATTGTTCTTTTGTTAGGACAAGAGAAACAGGCCTTTATGTTTTTCTCCCAGTTGGTAACAAATATCAGAACAAAAATAGCTTCCAATGACAAAGAGTTTATAATAAATATGTTAAACTGTAGGGTGGAGGGGTGATGTATCATTATCCCTGTTTTACTACTATAATGAGACTCAGAGTGGCAAATTAACATTCTGAGAACAGGCAGCTAGATGGGGCAGAGCCAGACTCTACCAAACTAGCTGGTGACACGTCTCATGACTGCTTAGGAGTTACTTTCTGGGCCTCTTTTGCTTTGCAAGTCATAGATGGTACGCTAAGAGTCTCTTTTGGAACCTTAAATAAAAAACTTTGTATGTTAACTTAGGTGTCATGAAATTGCCAAAAAGAAGACAAAAAAAAAAAAAAGAAAAGAAAACACACCACCTTTTGGGGCCGGGGTATTGGGAATTGAGCACAGGGTCTCACACCTGTCAGGCAGGTGCTGCACCACTGAGCTACGTCCCTGGCCTGAAAGAACCTTTTACAGATAAATTAAGAAGAAAAACTAGCTGTAATTCATTTTTTCAGTATGAAAAAAAATCTGCTGAGCTATAAAATTAACACATGTTCATTAGAAAAATACAAAAAAAAAGGAATAAAAGAAAAGCTGGTATTTTTTTGTCTGTGGTATTTTTTCATATATCATTAAAACATACATGCTTACCAGTGCTGTTAACATCCTAAAAAATAGTATTTTTAGAATCATGCATGTTCTAAAATGCACATACACAATAGTTTAATCCTGGTTATTTCAGCTTTTTCAGTTTTTTTTTTTTGTGGGACCAGGGATTGAACTCAGGACCCTGCACTTGCCAGGCAAGTGCTTATTCTTCTGAGTTATCTCCCCAGCCATTTTTTCAGTTTTTAACTGTAGCAAATGGTGCAGTCAAAGTCTTTATGCATAATAATTTGTGCATAAAAGTTATATAAATTCTTCAGGGCGAGTGGACTGACTTAAAATTTAATTCCTGGGGCCAGACACATGGCTCAGTAGAATAAACGCTTCCCTGGCAAGTGCAAGGGTCTGAGCCCAATCCCCAGTTCTGCCAAAAAAGAAAAAAATAGCCTCAACAAAATTTAATTCCTGAAAAGATAATTTAATAGTATTATAATTTAATAAATAATTCAGGGCAACATTCCCTTCAATGACTGTTTTGATTTCTATTTCCATGAAGAGTAGAGTGTCAGTTTTATGTCTTCCTGGTGATAGCACAGGCTGAGAACTCTGCCCTGGAAATGCCTGGGCCTGGATGTGTTTTATCTTTGTTTTATTTTTTTTGGTGGAACTGGGGAACAAACTCAGGCCCTTAAGCTTGCCAGGGAAGCACTTATCCCACTGAGCCATCTCCCTGGCCCCCTAGACATATTTTTAATTTCAGTTTGTTTTTTTTTAGTATGTGCATATACACACATCCTAAAGGTGAATTTATATGGTATTTTTACTGCACCTATACATTATGATAACCATCAGTCACATGAGGTCTTCGTGCAACTCCGTTCTTGGGACATCCTGTTGGGAGCTCAAAACTTTCACTTGGAGCATGTTATTTCTTGATTTTTTAATTAAAGACTCCACATATTCTGTATTTTTCTTTCCCTAACATCTGCTCTCCTAGAGAGCTAAAATGATGTCATGTTTTAAATTTCACTTTTATTGGCTAAGAGCTTGAATATTTTTCTATTGATCATTTTCATTACTTACAGCTTGTTCTACTAATTTTCCTGAAGCTAATTCTTCTTGGAGTTTCTGGGCTTTCAATGTTCTTTTTGCCTAAAAAAAAAAAAGAAAATTAAATTAAATTTTACTTAAAACATTTAAATGGACATTCTATTTTCATAAATTTAAAGTGAGTATTTGTATTGTTTCCAGCAAAGCTCACTGCACAGGTCATCTCTGATTTCCTGCAGGCCTCGGCCTTGACGGTAGGGAGGAGCTACAGAATGGCTGGCTGAGGAAGAAGGCATCAGCACTGAGCCATGGGGAGCAGGTGGAGGCCAGTGATGCCAAAGGAAAGGCTGATTCTTGTCACACAGGCCCAGGGATACCAGGTATTTCAATGTTCAAGAAAATATGAAATCTAGAGTTTTATGTGAAATTTCATGATCTTTAAATATGATGTCTAATTTTTAAAAAAGCAGTATTGACGATGGCTCTAAGGACAGGGATAAGTAGGTGGAATAATAACAGGATAACTGAGGTTGAATTGAAACAAAATTCAATTTTCTGAAACAAGTTATTTATTCCCCTTCTACCATTCCAATTATGTGAGACAACTCTAATAAAGATGGATGGGCAAGCTACTGCCAGGGCCAAGAGTTCAGAACCTCTAACAGCTGAAAGCTTTGAATCTTAGGACAGACAGAACAGGTGTTCTCATGCATTCAGTACCTTCTGCTCTACAAGCTAGGGTAAAGGACAATAAAACTGAATACGAGGAAGCTGCTGCCAAACAGGGATCCATATGGTTAATTTCACTATGAAATCAGGCCTATTGCTAAGAAATAACATCACCAGGGCAGGGGAGATGGCTCAGTAAAATAAGTGCTTCCCTGGCAAATGCAAGGGCCTGAGTTCAATCCCCGGTTCCGCCAGCAAAAAAAAGAAGTAACATCACCTGGATGGCACTTCAAGGCCTAAGAAAACAGGGTGGCTAAATTAGAAACACTGCCAAGTGTACACTCTCCAAGGACCACAGATGGCCAGGAAATCGCGCTCACCAGGTCAACTTTGGCATACTCCTCCACAATTTTCATGTGTTCCTCTGGATTGTAGCCATTCCACCGATCTCTCTTCCCATCGTAGTCAAACTCCAACTGAGGCTGGACATGTTCATCTGGAGCTATGTTAGTGCCTGTAAATTTGGCTCCAACTCGCCTAGGTCTCTGAAAAGAGAAGATTAAATACTTTTGTAAATATTTGTAGCTCAGAAGGAAATTTCACATAGCTTCTACAGAGCAAATGTGAACATACCACGGGATTTTCAGTGTGTGATTAATTACCAGATAACTTTCCAACAGAAAATTTTGATGATGTGGACCAACTTCACTTGTATTTTTACTTAACTGGTACTAAAATATAAATTGCTTCAGAAAATCAGGAGTTCTCTTGACAAGAAAGACTCTGACAACAGTTTCCCAAACTCTCAAGAGGTGAACTTACCTCAAAGCAGTCCTTCTTCTTGTGTGTCATGGCCCCACAGTTTTCACACGCTCCCTTGCGGTACTTGGTTGTTACAGAGTTCTACGGATTTATAAGAGAGCAATGTTTTATCTAAACAAGTTAACAAATAACTTGGCGCCCATTCATGTCTTGTCTAATGAAATGATTTATTAAAAAAAATCAGGCCCTGCATGACAGTACATGTGTATAATCTCAGCAGACTGTGGGACTGAGGCAGAAAGATTATGAGTTTGAGCCCAGACTCAGCCATTTAGTGACTTAACAGGACTCTGTCTCTAAAAAAAAAAAAAAAAATTAAAGGACTAAGGATGTAAATCAGTGTGAAGGTTCTGGGTTCAGTCCGTAGTACCAGACAAAAGAAACAAGCAAACAATAACAGCAAAAGTCTCCACCTGAGCACGATTCTGTATTCCTGTATCCCCAGCACTAGGAGGCTGAGGGAGGAGCATTGCAAAGCCAGCCTGGGCAGCTTAGTGAGGCTCCATCTCAAAACAAGAAATGAAATAAAGTTCTGAGGATGCAGCGCAGTGTAAAGGCGTGGCTTCAATACCTAGTACTGAGTAGGTTGAAGAATTTTAGCAATGTAAAATTTCTGTAAGATATTTTTAGTTGGGACAGGATCTCATTTTATAGTGAGAAGTTTATACGCTGTTTCTACTTCACAAAGCATTAAAGGTACTTTTTGTTTTTTTTTTTTTTTTTTGGAAACAGTCTTGCTATATATTCCAGAGTGGACTTGAACTCACTATGTAGGCCAGGCTGACCTCCAACCCATGGTGATTATTCTGCCTCAGCCTCCCCAGTGCTGGAATTACCTCCACATGCAGCCTAAAGATAATTTTATATTAAGTTCCTAAAGTAGTATCTCCTCTGTATATGTAGGTTGCCCATGTACCTCTTTGACACCTCTCTTGTACCATTCTCCAGATGAGCTGAACTGCTTTTGTTTTTCTGGCTGTGGTCTCTGATGCTTTAAGGTAGGTCTTTTTGATGGATCAATATACCATGGCACTGAAGAAATATACTGAGGAATATGAGGATTGATGTCTCTGGAATAAAATTTTTAAAATTTTTAATAAAGTTTGAAAATATTTCAGTTACAAAGGCATCCTACACAAAATCTTAAGATCAGAAACACAACAGTTGGGCTGGGAAGATAACTCGTAGCTCAGTGGTCTAAGCACCTGCCTAGAAACACAACAGCAAGAGAAGCAAAAGAACATAACTTCTATTTCTAGCATAAAGAGCAACTGAAAACGAAGAAAGCAACTGCATTAAATATTTCTAATCAAGATATTAAAAATAATACAACTGAAAGGAAGAGAAAAGAAGGTTGCTATGTGCTAGTGAGCTAAATCAATCAGAGCAAAAAGTTGAAGACAGTGCATACAGGTAATTGATTAAAATTACTGGGTGCACATTATTACTTAAGAGATACAAATGTAAGGCCCAGAAAAACTCGGCTTTAAAAGCGGTCACTACAGAGTGGGACAAGGAGCAGAAGGGTGAAAAGGGACTACTGCTGCTCCTGATGAACTCTGTGGCATTACTCAAATACTAAGCCTCAGGCATATGAATTTGATAAAATGGCATTGGAACTGATCCATTAGGTTATGTGTGAATTTTGCATGAACAATGCAAGTACTCACTTTCCTTCTTCATCAACCTCTGCAGGAGCATTGCCTAATTTCCGCTGTTCCTCTAACTCCTTCTTCTTTCTCCAGTCCTCTCTAGTCATCTTCTTTGGTTCCTCCAAATTCATTTCTTTGGACCCCGACAGGGGTGCCGTGTTAGTTGTATCCACGGCTGTTGCCGACATGATGTCGGGGCTGCCTCTAAGAGAAGGAAGGAAGTTACAGTAGGAAGCAGGCCTGCACGAATTCACCACTGAAACTACCAAAACCTCATCCTAATCACACTTAGGAGTTAGACACAATGTCTCATGCGTATTTAAAATTTCACAGGACTCTTTCATCAAGATTCCAGAACTAGGCCAGGGATATGGCTCAGTACAGTAAGCGCTTCCCTGGCACATGCAAGGACCTGAGTTCAATCCCCGGTTCTGCCAAAAAAAAAAAAAAAAAAAAAAAGGATTCCAGAACTGCCTTTTCTGTGTAGTAACTCAAATTTCTCTATCACCAGTCACCCTTAGAAAGCATACATGGTCCCACTCCTGCTCCTCTTTAAGGTCAAATGTCTTAAGAACATCCTATAGTGTGATGGCAAAACTTGTAGAGACCACGTGTGCAAACTATATCTCAAAAGCCACTTATTTATTGCAAAGAGCTGATGTTCCAATTAACCCTGACTACTGGCCCAGCACGGTGGTACATGCCTGTGATCCCAGGAGGCTGTGGCAGAAGTGCTGGGGCTTGAGAGCCTGGGCTACAAAGCGAGTTCAAGGTCAGCCAACTGCATAGTGAAACCCTTGTCTCAAAAAGACAAAAAACCAATGAAAACTAAAAATCAAATAAGCAAAAACAAAAACACCCACCAAAGCCTTGAAGATCGAGGTTTTAGCTGAGGGAACACAACTCACACCCTTTGCTTGCGTGTCAACCCGGCACGCGTTGTGGGTCTGCCACCACTGACCCAGCCACCCATTCCTCAGCTGTGTTCACTTCTTCTACCCTCAGCTGCTCCCATGAGTTATCCTAAGTCATCAATGATCATGTGCTAAATATACAGCATGTTTTTTTTCAGTCCCACTCCTTCCCTTTTTGAGATATTATTTCTTGGCTTTTGTTTCATCATTGTCATTTAAAGATTGTTTTTAAAATTTTTAAAATGTAACAGTGCTATATTTCAGAGGAGCCTAGCACTTGGGCAGCTGAGTCAAGAGGATCGCTGTGAGTTTGAGACTAGCCTGGGCTACAAAGTGAGTATAAGGTCAACCTGAACTGTCTCAAAACAAGCCCTGAGGGCCGGGGAGATGGCTCAGTAGAATAGTCACTTCCATGGCAAGCACAAGGGTCTGAGTTCAATTCCCTGTTCTGGCAAAACCAACCAACAAACAAACAAAACTCCTGAAAATAATGCTATTACACTTTTAGTGTGAATTACTTCTTCTCTCTGCTCACTGGGCTCCACTGATTCATTCCAGCTGCAGCTTAAATTCCCAAAACACAAATCGGATCACACAACATCCTGAGACCCAAACTTATCCCCCCAATACTTAAGCATCCAAGAGAAACATAGTGCCTGCAACATATGCAATCTTGGTTTCTAGCAACCATGTTAAAAAGGTAAAAAGAAAGTGAAGTCACGTTTGTGCAATGTTATTTAACCCAATACTGCCAATGTACTACAATTTCAAATTCAATCAACATGACATGTCAACTCAGTCTAGAATACGCAGCACAGATTATATAGACTTCTTGGGTTCCCTGTATTTGAGTCTCAGTCACTACAGGTAGCCAGTAACTATCATATTGGACAGTGCAGCTCCAAAGGAATCTCATTATTCTTACTGTAAACAGGAACATTTTTAAAACACACTCATGGTATGGCCTTACGTGACTACGGCCCGGCAGCTGTCTGCCTTCCATCTCACCATCACCACCATCCCACTTTCCTTCTCTACCCACCACATAGACTTGTTTGCGGTTCCTCGAACACACTCTGCAGACCCTGGGCCTTTATAAAGCTCTTTCTCAAGAGAAAGTGCTCAACGGCGAGTCGTGTGTGATGCTGCTGCTGCTCCACAGAAATCCTCCTGTGAAGCGAAGGCGCCGCATAATACATTTAATAACTTTAGTAACTACCACTGTTTGAGCTTGGTTCTCATCTACTCTTTTTTTTTTAATTAACAATGATTGTCATATTGCACATTGTTATCTTCAAGTAGTTGTTTAGATTACCAGATACAGGCATGCAAAGGTGATCAATTAGGCATTAACTGTTCCTTTCCATAAACTGATATAAACTAATAGTGTATATATATATATATATATATATATATATATATATATATATATATATATATATGCCCCAATATTGTGAAAGGAAAGCTGCTCAGGCATTCTTTTATTTTTGGTGGAACCGGGGATTAAACTCAGGCCCTTGCGCTTGCCAGGGAAGCGCTTATTCTACTGCGCCATCTCCCCAGCCCCAGAATTTGATTTTTTTCTTTTTTTTTTTTTTTTTTGCAGAACCGGGGATTGAACTGAGGACCTTGTGCTTGCCAGGGAAGCACTTATTCTACTGAGCCATCTCCCCGGCTCCTCAGGCATTCTTTTAAACAACTACATTCTACAATGCAGAAACAAGTTCAGAGCGCTTAGGGCAAACGCTAATAACGAAGATCTCAAACTCAGGCTTCATCCCATGTGGGTTGTTTAAACCATTATGCTATCTAGCATACGACGCTCGCTTTGAGGCCTGCAACACTAAAAATTAAAACTATGTGTCGCCGTGACGAAGTTGTATTCATTAGATTCCCACGCTGGGGAGGAGCCTACTTTCTCCAAGTATAAACGACACTAGCTCCCACGCTTACTGGAAACCATCTAACACTTTACACAGACGATCTCACTTAATTTCAGACCTGTACTAGAGCAAAGTATGATCGTCATCACCTAAAGAGAAAAATCAAAGCGAAGCTCAAAACAATTCTAAAGCAGAAACAAAGGTAAAGGACCGCTCAGGATCCCTAAAACACCGAGACGAAAAGGTCACCTTAAATTAAAAGAAAAAAACCCAATCTTTTATTTACTTCCTTATTTATTTGGCACGGGGTCTCACTATGCAGCTCGGACCCATAGTGATCCTCCTGTCTCAGCCTCCCCATCACTGAGGCATGTGCCACCTGGCCCGGTGTTTGTACGGCCTGCGATACCGGGGCTCAAACTCGGGTCCTCGCGTTTGCCAGGCAGGCGCAGAGATCGCCGAGCTATCTCCCCCGCCGCCCCTCGACTCTGAAGACGCAGGCGCGGTCTGCACCGACACCTGGGCCTTGCCGGTGTCCCTGGACGACAGCTGCCCTCTCCGGCTTTGTCCTCACTCCTTCCTCGGCCAGGAGTTCCTCACCTCCGGAAGGATATATCTAATAATCAAGAGCTTGGACCTATCTTCTACGGTTTCCTGGGTCCTCCCCTCTCCCCGTCTGCAAACTCTCAGAATATTTTCTTACCACTTCAGCCACCTGCACTCGAAAATCACCCGACTTAAAGGCAGGCAAAACGCTAATGTTTACTTCCGGGCTTTCCGCCTTTTCCCGGCAGCCACGGCGGTAGCTTCCGGACGGCTAACGCATGCGCATTAAGAAGTAATTAGCTCGCGGCTCTCTGGCGCCCCCAGCGTCGGGAGGTTGGAGTTGTGTCTGTTTCCACATTTTACTCTGTTGGGGAATATAGGGAGGATTTTCCCCCTTTTAGGATCGCAGAATGTTAGGATAAAAAAATTCTCTAAAGGTTAGTACCTAAAATAAACACCAGCGTAAGTCTCACTAGGAGACTATGAAATGAATGAGGAAGTTTGTGGTATATTTAGTAACAAACCAGTTAAGTTAGTAGTAGTAGTAATTAGTACCAAACACTGGGGGAATTGTGTAAACAGCGTCTTTTCTCGAATTTACATCGAACACAGTAAGGAAGGCGCTAAAATAATTATTGAAATTGATTTACAGTTGTAAAAGTTACTACAAGGGGAATAACAGGAACTATGAGAAGATAGAACAGGTTTTAGTACTTGTGAATTTGGATTTTATCACTAGAAGAATACCATGAAGCAGTTTCCACCTTGAAAAACAATAGCACTATGACATCCCAGTTCTTTGAAAATACACTTTTTCTTTCTTTTTTTGTGGTGCTGGGGATAGAACCCAGGATCTCACATATGGTAGACAAGTGCTTTACTGCTGAGCTACATATGCAGCTGGAAAGCATAAAGTGCAATTACATACTGGGAACTAAGCAGTACTCTTGGAGGAATTTCCTATGATTATTGTATGAGTGTGTCTGTGTGCGTGCGTGTGTGCTCACATGCTGTCTGCTCTGTACATTATCCCCATAACATGTTTGATTTCAAATATAATATTTAAAATAGCTAACATCCCTGCCTTAATAAGAGTCCAAATAGGACCTCCACCCCCTGAACCTTTTATAAAGAATGTACAAGTGCCTGGAGTTTAGGAATTTAGACCTAAATTTTGATTTTGCAAGGCAACAGAGGAAGAGTCAAACTATTTGTCTGAGAATAGAGTTCATGAATCAATTACTCAAAATTTGTTTTGTTCACTTAAAAATATCCCTAAAATGTGTTTATGAGGGTCTAAGCCTAATCAGTGAGGCACAAGCCAGAGAGCACATTTCCTGGAGGAACTGTATAATGTACTGGATGGTAAAGGGAATATTTTCTAACGTCTGGATTCTCTGGAAGATTTTCAAAAGGGCTTAAAAAAGCAGGGGTTAGTTCTGGGTGGAGAGCTGCTTGCACTGCTAGATTCGGAGAAAGTGAATTAACTGGAACTAGGTGATATTCCAAATCAGGGGGTCAACAATTAGATACATTATTCCCCTGTAACAGGCCAGGACAGCAGAGTTGATACAGGGCATCTCTAGTTAGAAATGTGTAGCCAAAGAGGGTGGTTTGTGATCTTGGGAAAATCAGTGCTTCTCACAGGGGAGGGGTAGAGGCGAAGGCTCATAAACCTTGTACCTCAAAACCATGGAAGATGGGGTTTAGAAGCTGTACAGATCTAACCTCAAAAGTTAATGCTTTTGTGTGCTTATGGTAGCCCATGAAGATGTGAAATTGAGAGAGAAATGCAGGGAGAAAAAGGATTGGGATAAAACGATACGGGGAAACGAGAATAAAACTGCATATATCTTTTTTCTTCCTTCCTTTATCTTTTGTCTTTTTTTGGAGGCAGGGACTTGCTATGCAGTTCAGGCTGGCCTTGAGCTCACTTTGTAGCCCATACTGGTCCCTGGGCTCACAACTATCCCTTTGCCTCATCCTCCTGAGTGCTGGGATTACAGTCCTGTACCAAAGCCGGGCGTGGTGGTGCATGCCTGTAATCCCAGCACTCGGGAGGCTGAGGCAGGAGGATTGTTGTGAGTTCGAGACCAGCCTGAGCTACAAAGTGAGTTTGAGGCCAGCCTGAACTGCACAGTGAGACCCTGTCTCAAAAAGAAACAAAACAAAACAAAACAAAAAACAACAACAACAAAAAAACACAGTCCTGTGCCAACACACCCAGCCACACTTAGCTTATATTTTATCTTTTTTATTTTGTTATTTTTTAGGTCAGGGTCTAACTGTACAGTTTGGGCTAGCCTTGAACTCACTATGTAGTCCAGGCTGGCCTCAAACTCAGGGCAATCACCCTGCTTCAGCCTTCTGAGTGCTGGGATAACAGGTTTGTGCCACCAGGCCCAGCTTTCTTTACTTTTAAAGCAAAGTATCTGCACAGCTGAATTGGTCTGGCTGGGTTCAAATTTGTGATCTTCCTGATTTGCCTCTCAGAGCTCCTGGCTCCTAGGTGTGAGCTGCCATACCTTGCTTCTACATGATAGAATTTTAAGAGAAGTCTAAGTAAATCAGACCTGCATGTGTAAACATCTTATTGTCTCTCTAGTGTAAGAAACTGAGTACAATACTGTGAAAGGGAAAGAAACTTTTCAAAAGGAAAGAACAACTTGGATGGGGTAAAAGAGAAAGGAAAGAAGGGGAAAAGATACATACATATATATATATATAATATATATATAAATATATATATTATATATATATACAGGATAGATTGGAAAATTCTACTAATTTCTATTGCTTTATTGAAAGGAATAGTTAATGGCTAACTGAACACTTTTGCATACTTATATCTGGTAATCTGAACAATGACTTTAAAGATAAAGATAAGATGTATTATTATGATAATATAATAACCATCACTAATTTCCTATTTTCTTGTTTTGAAAGTTTGCATCATTTTTATTCTATTCTCTTAAAGAGAAAGAGAGAGGAAGTCTGTCCCTGGCTGGTAGCACATGCATACAATCCTAGCCTTCTTGGGAGGTGGAGGCAGCAGGTTTATTTGAGCCTAGGCTAGGCAAAATAATGGCCTAGCAAAACCCTGTCTCATGAATAAATAAATAAATAAATAGGCTGGTGCTATAGAAAAGAAAGGTAGATTTAAAGTTGAAGTGTGTGTTTTTTTTTTTTTTAAACTTTTAAGAGGAAAAAATAAAACAAAAATTCAAAACAAGGATTTTTTTTTGTTTTGTTTTTGTGTTTTGACTGGCTCAGGCTGTCTTAAGGGCTGGTCTCATATGGCACATGGAGGTGTGGATTGAACTAAGGTCCCCCATGCCTGACTGACTGCACAAGCATGAGCTTTAATCAACTGAGCTAACCGGCAAGCCCTCAAAAAAGATAATAGGAGGGTAATTATGATTAATGTATTGTGTATTGCTATATTTGTATTAGTTATTCAGAGTACAAGACATGAGCAAATAGTATTAGCACAAATCTTTCTTTTCACTGAACTAAGAGAAATTAGTAGTATAACTTTTTTTTTTTTTTCTTGAGACAGGGTCTCACTATGCAGTTCAGGTTGGCCTAAACTCACTTTGTAGCTCAGGCTGGTCTCGAACTCACAACAATCCTTCTGTCTCAGCCTCCCGAGTGCTGGGATTACAGGCATGTGCCACCACGCCCAGCTCAGTAGTATAACTATCTTTACGAGTTGATGTGTTTAGGCGGGTGTGGTGAAACGCATCTGTAATCCCAGCACTTGGGAGGCTGAGGCAGGGGGATTGTTTCAAGTTTGATACTAGGCCGGGCTACAAAGTGAGCTCCAGGCCAGTGTGAGCTGCATAGTGAGACCTTGTCTCAGAAAGACCAACAAAAAAAAAAAAAAAAAAAAAAAAAAAAAAAAAAAAAAAAAAAAAAAAAAAAGTAAAAACGAGAGAGATGAAACCTTTGAGGTATAAAAATTAGAAGTATCATACTTCTTAATTATGAATTTTTTAAATCCTACATTTTATAGTGTTATATAAGTGGTAATAAAAAATGTGCTGAATGTTTAAATTAAAAATAGAAACCACTAAGAACAATGGGGTGTTTGAAGTAATTAATAAAATTTTGAACAGTTGAGGGGGATAAATACCAATATTTTTTTAATAGCATAATTTAAAAAACCTAAACTACTGTATTTCTCGATCACCCCTCATATATTATTATTATGATCGTCATCATATTTTTTTTTTTTTTTTTTTTTTTTGCGGAAGCAGGGATTGAACTCAGGCCCTTGTGCTTGCCAGGGAAGCGTTTATTCCGCTGAGCCACCTCCCTGGCCCCTTCATAGTCATTATTTTGAGACAGGTCTCGCTGTGTACTATAAACCGGCCTTGACCTCACTTATGTAGCCCAGACTGACCTTGAACTCAAGGCAGTCCTCTTGTCTAACTCCCAAGAATGGGGTTACAGGTGTGCACCACCCCGCCGGACTTCTTCATGTATTATTTTGTGTGTCTGAAACTTCAAAATACATGTTTACATTCCTTTAACATACAAATCTCTACCTTGTGGCTGTTTGCAGAAACAAGCTCTATTTAGAGGTTCTTTTTGGGGGAGAATCCACTTTGATTTTGAGGAAACCTCTAGGAGAATGGGGGAGACACAGAATTGGAGGCTCTGAGGAAGCAAAAGCATCGCCGTGCATCTGGAGCTAGCGTGGGGTTGGAGGGAAGGCCCCGGACCGTGCAGGCTTTTGGCAGCCTTTTCCCGTGAGGCCGTTTGATTCCAAGTGCAATGAATGATGACGATCACGAATCGGTGTCCCTTATGGGCTGGTGGTGCTAACTGCGGAGGATCTCTGTCACTAAAGTAAGAGCTGCGTGACTGTCCGGAGTCTCCATTCTTCTCTTCCAACTGGCCAAATTTTTACCATATTTGAAAAAAGGTAGAAACACATATTCCTACATAACTGAGACAGAAACGTTACCCGCAGTGCTGGGCGCTGGGCGTAGGAGGGGTCAAGGCAAAAGGTGAAAATAGGGTACAGCTGTAGAGAGGAGCTTAGGGGAGAGCCCAGGCCTCAAGAGCGGACCTACCTGCACTGCAGGGGCGAGATAAGCGACAACACCTGCTCTAAAGACTCACCAGCCACCCCACAATGGGGACCCAGATCCCTCACCTACCCATTCACCCATCCACCCACCTACTACCTACCTACCTACCTACCTACCTACCTACCTACCTACCTACCTACCTACCTGAGGTCTTTGTTTCTTTCCATGCCAGCTGGCCATCAATATTGCCTACACAGCTGTACTGATAATGTTATTGGTCAATCACAGCTGCAAACTGCATTGTACCTAGTCGGGTTTTGCTGTTTATTTTTTTATTTTTTATTTTTTTTTGTCTTTTTGAGACAGGGTCTCACTATGCAGTTCAGGCTGGCTTTAAGCTCACTTTGTAGCTCAGGCTGGTCTCGAACTCACAACAATCCTCCTGCCTCCGCCTCCCGAGTGCTGGGATTACAGGCCTGCGCCACCAAAATTTCTCTGCAAGTAGGGTCCCTGGACCA
The DNA here is from genome assembly GCA_004027165.1 of Ctenomys sociabilis. Classification (NCBI taxonomy): domain Eukaryota; kingdom Metazoa; phylum Chordata; class Mammalia; order Rodentia; family Ctenomyidae; genus Ctenomys; species Ctenomys sociabilis. The sequence goes on along the minus strand of PVKA01004109.1, from coordinate 24,750 downwards.
AAGCTTGTGATCTTCAATTTTATTTTATTTTTTATTTTTTTTATTTTTATTTTTATTTATTTTTATTTTTTGTCTTTTTTGAGACAAGGTCTCGCTATGCAGTTCAGGCTGGCCTTAAGCTCACTTTGTAGCTCAGGCTGGTCTCGAACTCACAACAATCCTCCTGCCTTAGCCTCCCGAGTGCTGGGATTACAGGCATGCACCACCACGCCCGGCTTGATCTTCAATTTTAAATTCCTACTTTTAACTTCTGTTGTTCCTAGAATCAATTCTTCGATTTTATAGAACACGAACTTTGCATATCAGACATCTAACTGTGGGAGTTCTATTTTCTTTATATCATATTTGGAGGTTGATAACATCCTGTATCAATATGATTACACAATCCTCAGGGTGGAGCGACCTAGCCCGAGCCCAAGCACTATGGGTGGTGTAAGTGGGAGCCCGGCCTGGGCAATTTAGCAGAACCTCATCCCAAAATAAAAAAAAGGGCTGAGGCTGTAGTAACTCGTTGCAAAGCCCTGGGGTTAAGCCCCAGTTAGCATTTTTTTTTGTTGTTGTTGTTTTATTTTTAATCCTTTCTGTAGCGCTATTTAAGCAAAAAAGACAGTAATACAGTAAAACAAAATTATTGGGTCGATGCCTCAGTCCATGCAGCTCAATATTATAGAAGAAAAATAAAGCCTCCCGGGTTTCTTAGGTATTAAACAAGTCAGTATTTTTTTCCTAGTAGCGACTTTCCCGCGAAAGATCCGTGGGCGGGCACTCACGGCTTCGCTTCCTGTGATTGGCTCTTCTCTCAGACCCCGCCCCCGGGGCGCGCCAATTGGGTCTTCAGTTATGGTTTAAACCGCGCGTGCAGCCTCGCTGGCTGCGGCGTCTGAGTTTGGCTGTTGGAGCTTGGTGCGTGAGTTGCAGGGGCGCAGCGGGTGGGCGGCTAGGGGCGTAGGGGGGGCTCAGGCTGCTTGGGGTCCGCAGCTCAGAGCTGAGGGTGCCGGCCCTGCCCGCTTTCGGCCGGCCGCGTCCGAGCCGGGTCCCTCGAGCTCTCCGTGCTGTGGCTCGGGCTGCGGCGCTGTGCGGAAGCCGCGGTGGGAAGTTCGGTCTGCGCGACAGCTGCCCCCCTCTCTCCCAAGAGCCGGTGTCCGATCTACACGCCTTGCCCGCAGGGCAGCCCAGGATGGCCACTCGAATCTTTGTGGATCAGGAAAACGGAGCCCCGGGCGCCCTCGGGGCCCCGAAGGAGGGGCTGAAGCTGGGGGCCGGGCCCGGTGAGCGCTGGGCCTGCGGGCGGGAGGTGGCTGGAGCCGCGGGCGTGGCTCGGGCCGGGCCGCCTCGGGTGCACTTTGGGAGCGTTGGTCACGGTTGTCACCCTAGCGAGCTCCGTACCTCAAAGAGGGGTGTTGGGCCGGGGAGATGGCTCAGTGGAAGAAGTGCTTCCCTGGCAAGCGCAAGGGCCTGAGTTCAATCCCGGTTCTGCACAAACAAACAAACAAAACCAAAAAACTGGCAGGGAGGGACTTGCGAGAGCAGTGAGCTACGCCACTGCCGACTGCGGGTCAGGTTTGGCTGAGGGTTAGGTCAGGTTTATGCACACTGACAGCGTCGGGCGTTCGGAAGCTGATGGCTGGCCTGGCGTTCTTGGGGTTCTCCTCATTTCTTTGCAGTCAAAGCCTTAGATGGGCGGTCTCAGGTTTCGACGCTGCCCGTAGGCAAGATGTTCAGCGCTGCACCAGCCTTTCCTAAAACGGGCAGAAAGGCTTTGGGAACTGTCAACAGAGCTACGGAAAAATCAGGAAAGAGTAATGAACCCCTCAGACAAAAACCAAACTTCTCTGCCAAAAAGGTAAGTGTTGGCTACAAAGGTAAGTGTTCACCAAAAACAAAAACAAAAACAAAAAGACACTGTTGAAACACTTAAGCACTTTTGACTCCTAAAATCATTGTTGGCACCTTGCCTCACTTTCCCCTTTGAGTGGAAGGGAAGTGAGTGTTAGGAAACATAGGTGGACAGGGGAGAATCGAACTTCTCTATATAATTGGAGATTGGAAATCTTAGAAGTAGTTAATATTAAATTTTGCCTCATCCGTTCTTAACTAGCACCTAAAAGCAGATTGGTGGGTGGTACCTGTTTACAGAAAGTAGGAAGAGTCTAGCTGCCCGTATTATTCTGGCACCACCTGCTCTGCTTCCCTGTGTTGACGGTGGCAGCTTGCTAATTGTTCCCGGGACCCTCATCTTTGTGAGTGTGGTTAGTTATAGATCAGTGTATCCTAAGCAAAGAGCACTTTGCTGTGAAAGGTGTTAGCCTATGGTTTAGTGCCTTGAATATTTTAGTATGTGTTAAACTAGACCCAGGACCTTCATGTAGTGTGTGGGGAACACAGACCTGTTCGTGCTAAGCAAGCAAATGCAGTAGTTAAGATAGTACTGGTTCATACTTCTGTAAACCAAAACTGGCTTCGAGGATTAGCTACTATCGTGGCCAATTCATGTCCATTTTGTCCTCTTTTAGGTTTGGATAATAAGGTTGATTAGCTCTGAATGAACCCTGCTCAGCATTCTTAATAACTTCTGTTAACAGGTGCTAATACTTACTGTTTTTTTTTTTTTTTTGCCGGAACTGGGGATTGAATTCAGGCCCTTAAGCTTGCCAGGCAAGCCTTATTCTACTGAACTATCTCCCCAGCCCCAATACTTAGGTTTTTTTTCTTTTCCAGAAATGGGGTTGAACTCAGGCCCTTGCGCCTGCCAAGGAAGCAATACTTACATTTTTTTACTTGAATTTTGGGTCAAACTACTAGAATTACTTTATATGTGAAGGTGTAGGTATAATACCTCTATGAAATTGAAAAATTTACATGGTGAAGTAATTGTATATTTGAAGGGGGCCTGCAGCCTGTTCTTTTCATTTGCTAAAGCTGTGATTCTCAATAAGCCATATTTTCTTGGGTGGTTCTAGGTAACAGAGAAGACCGTCAAAGCACAAAGCTCTGTTCCTGCCTCTGACGACTCCTATCCAGAAATAGAAAAATTCTTTCCCTTCAATCCTCTAGGTAGTATCATTTTGTATGAGTGAAAAATGCTTTTGGCCTTTATAGTTTTATGCATCTTGAATATGTATAACCCACACTATAGTGAGACTGAGTCTACCTTTGAGTGTACCCACTCTGATTAGAAAATCCAGTCAATGTTAAAAAATTAAGCAAACCCACCTTAATAGCAATTTGTCTCTTACTACAGTACCCTTCCAAATGATTCCAACACCCTTCTCCTACCACTCTTTGCCACTTTTGTTCTGGAAACCTCCTTCCAGGGCCTTAGCTGGCTTCTCTTGGCTGTGATGTCCTGAGTTGACTCAGATGCTTACCTTTCAAGGTCATTCTGGATTTGGGGAAGAGCCATCTGGTGAATCAGGCGAGTGAGGACACTGTGTTGCCAAAAGCATTAATTGCTTCAGAATGTTCAGTTAGCCATAGGAAGACATGGAAGAAGACTTCCAGAAATGCATGTTTACCCCTGGTATATTTGGGATTTTGCTTTCTTATTTATTCTGTCTTTTTGAGATAGGATATTGTTTTTGAGATAGGCTGGCTTTGAGCTCCTTTCATATAGCCCAGGCTGGTCTCAAACTCACGAGGATCCTCTTGCCTTAGCTTCACCTCCCGAGTGGAATGCTGGGATTGCAGGTGTGTGCCACTATGCCTGGCTGAAAATTTACTTTATTTGGCCAGATGTCAAAAATCTGTTGTGTGCATTGCATCTGGTTTGGCTAAAACAATTAGAGATAACAACTTGGGCTCATGCAGCTGTGTAGTTAGGAGAGAGGGAGTATGAGCCTTTCTGAGTGTGATACGACACCAAAACTCCAAGTGACCTAGTATGAACGTATTTGTGGTGTAGACTGTGAAATCATACATGAACACTGTATTCTGGTGGTCAAATCCTTTGGTTTGTTCTGCATTTAAACTGTGTCTTTTATCCTTGCATTTATTACATATTGACCACTTAGAAGTAGTGGAGAGGTAGGTGTCCAAATGTGGAAACCTCTCATTACGTAATTTCAAAAACTCCAACATTACCGTTGATATCATCAGAAAAGTTTGGGCTGGGGAAATAGCTCAGTAGACTAAGTGCTTGCCTGGCAAATGGAAGGTCCTGAGTTTGATCCCTGGTACCACCCAAAAAAATAGAAAAGCTTGAGCTGATGATTGAAAGATGTTTCCCAAACTAGTATCAAATTATTGCTGATAAGTTTTCCACCATTCTAATTATTTTGTGATACTTTAATTCTGTCATTGGCAACAGAAGACTGTTTTTCTTTGAAATAATAGACTTCTGTCATTCCTTTGAGAAAGGGTGTGAGAAACCTGTGTCTGAAGGGCCACAGCTTATCTTTCAGTTCTTTCAAATTAAAATGGTGTTTCTGGAAGAAGGCTTCTAAATCTTGCAAGTCACATAATTGCACAAACGTTTTTTATGTATTTAGTACAGGATCCTACAGGATCTCACTATACAGATCAGACTCATAGTGATACTTCTGTTTTCAGCCTCCCAAGTGCTGGGATTATAGGCAGTGTGTCACCACGCCCCGTCTCACTAGCTGTCAAGCTGGCAGGGCAGCCAGGGATTGAACTCCCTGCCCCCGCATCTGCCTAGGCAGGCTCTTCTCCTTACTATTTGGCTTGCCCTTTTAAAACCCTTTTTCTTTGATGTTTGAGGGAGCAGCGAAAGTGTACTTTCTGGTTTATGGCACACTTTTATTATGGAGAGTTTACTTCTTACATTGTGTGGAACCATGATATTGGCATTTATTTAGTTAATATTTAGTTAGTTAGTTACCAGGGACTAGTGAGTGTAAAGGAACTACTGATCTTGTTCATTGCCACAGCCTTGATTTGTGTTAAGGCACCAGCAATTCTCCATTGTTTTTGTATCCCCATTGCTGATATCAGCACTGTAGGAAAATGGGTTAAATTATTAGGAATCCATATGTGGTTGGTGGCCCTTCCTGTACTTTGTGCACTTGGGGCAGCTAAGGCCGGAGGATCCAACGTTTGAACCCAGCCTGGACGCCTTGAGATTGTCTCAAAAAGAAAAAAAAAGGACTGGTGATGTAGCGCAATGTAAAGGCCCTACATACTATAGAAACAAATAATGTCAGGAAATGGCCTTGAGCTCCACTCTCCCAAGGGTTTTAAGTGGCAGGAATTGCTGTCCTGACAGGAGCTTTTCCTCTGCGACAGACTTTGAGAGCTTCGACTTGCCCGAGGAGCACCAGATCGCACAGCTGCCCTTCAGCGGAGTGCCTCTCATGGTGCTCCAGGAGGAGGAGGAGGAGAGAGGGCTGGAGAGGTTGCTGCGCCTGGGTCCCCCTTCCCCCGTGAAGATGTCCTCCCTGTGGGAAGCTGGTAAGGAAGGGCTGCCCTGGCAAGGGCCGCGGGCGCCGGCTTCACAGCACTTCTGTGCCATGAGGACAGAGCTGAGGGGAACGTTGGCCCAGGAGCGATTCCTTTGAAGGAGAGCAGTTTCAGAGGAATAAAAACTCTTGGTAGTGCTGTGTTTTAGTCCCAAATGCCTTGGTAAAAGGAAGTAATTCTGAAATCTGGTCAGTCTTAGAGTTCAACAGAGAGACTAAACGTATAACAACTTCTTAGGCTGTGAGTCGAAATGTGTGGTCGGCTTGTACAGAGCGAGAGCTCAGGATATTTATTTGTGCTGTAGCAGAGAATGCCAGTCCTTGCCAGCAGTTGAGGTCTTTGTCTGAAATAATGATTAAAAGCTGGGCTTGGTGGAGCACTCTTGTAATCCCAGCTACTCAGGAGGCTGAGGCAGGAGGATTGCAAGTTTGAGGCCAGCCTGGGCCATTTAGTGTGACCCTGACTCAAGCAATGGAAGGGCTGGTGATGTAGCTCGGTGCCCAGCCTGCATTGAACCTCAGTAGTGCAAATGAGATGGAAAACGTCTGCCACTGTCACCCCCAAGAAATGCATCGGTGTGCTTCCTGTCTGTGCTGATGAGAGAACTTGTATTTATAATTTGTTAATGAGACAGCTAGCTCTTAGAGGCTTAGGTGTATCTAAGACTTAATTTCTGGTACAGGTCAGTCTTGGGACTACAGCTGCATTTCCAGAGGTGTGAAGAGGGTTCGGGCGTAGGGATTTATTAGACAGCAAAGATGTGAATTTAGGGTTCAAAGCAAATGTCTGTGCTGATACAATGACTCAAAGGTTTGCAGAAGTGTAATAGAAATCTCTCTTTTTTCCAGATCCTTTGCAGTCTCCTTCAAGCATTCTTTCCATTCTGGATGTTGAATTACCACCTGCGTGTCACGACCTGGATATTTAGATTTCTTAGTGGTTTATAGATTGCATATATATTTGTGTAAATAAAGCATTTCTGTTTAACAGACTGTTCCTGTTGTGGTTGGAGTTCCTGGGAATTTCCTGAAAGCAGTATGAGAAGTAGCTGAAGTGTTTCACATGCCAGAGTCTAATCTGAAAATATGGATTTGTCTGACTTTAAAACTTACTTTAAAACCCTATGGTTTATTTTAATAGCTTATTTAGGAAACTGCCACTGTTTGCCCAGAAAAGTATACTTTCCTGTGGATTTATTATCTTTTTATGGCCATTAACAAGTGACAGTTATTAGATCTCTTAATTAGAAGAGCCACTTGCAGCTCATTAAGTATTTATTGCTAGGTGCTTTTTATCGCTGGTTCTGTGTAGTTCCTAATGACTTTAGTACTCAGTATTCTGTAATCAGAATTTGAAAGGTTCTAAATCTTCTGAGAACCCAGCCTCTCTGAGATCTTGAGGTATTTGAAGCTCCCTGCAGGTGATTCACTGAACCCTCTCTACATTGAGGAAATATGTTTAGTGCTATATCCACTGTTGGTCATTAGTATTTCATAAGTTTTTCTTAGTGCCTTGACTTTTTCGGATGAAGATGGTGAGACTCAGAAGCTTGCCGATTTGCCTAAGGCATGAAGAGCTAGCAAATGCTAGAGTTGCTATTTTTGTTACTCAGCCCTGTTTTGCCCACTGCACAGTATGCTTATCCTGGCACTGATGTATTTTGTGTGTGTGTGTGTGTGTGTGTGTGTGTTTACAAGTTCCAGTCCTTTGGAGTTCACAGGAATCCCAAATATCAAATCCAATTCTTATAGAGAATAGATGTATTGCTATGCAGACAGGGTGTCTGAGGCAAGTTAAGAGATGTTAAGGAAGGGAAAGACAAAGCAATCAATGGTATTGTGAACTTGTGCCTCTGCATAGGGTGTATGTTCAGAAAAACAGCAGTACCAGTCTGATCTCCAGGGTGGTGCTGTCCTGCGAAGTCAGCAGGTTCCCCCATCCCAACGCCATACAGGCTCAGGAAGGGCTCATGTCAGTGGGGTCGAGATAGATGTAAGCAGCCTCCGGGTTTCTTAATTGTCCTCTCTTGCTGTTGGCTTGTTTCCTTTACAAGGCTGTGGAGACACAGAATAGCTACCCTGGATGTTTTTTTATGGGTTCCTGTCAGAGGGAATATTTTCCATCCTTTTCTTTTTCAATTAAATGTGTTTCTTGTATGTACCGTAGTTTTGGATCTTGATCCACTCTGCCAGTCAGACTTAATTGGTGAATTGAGCCCATTAACACTGATGGTTATAATTCGTACGTCATGACTTGTGCTTGTCATGTTCTTTTCCTGTTTGGCTCTACTCCTTTTCAACCCCCTTTATTTAATTGTTGGCCTTGCCCGGTGGTTTCCTTCTGTTGGGGCTCATGGAGTTGTACTCCTTTTTATCTCTTGCTAGAACATCCTTTGAAACATTTGGGAGTGCTGGTTTATACAGGGAACAAGCCAGGAGGAAGAGCACAAACATTAAGCCTGGAGGCTGCTTACATCTATCTATGACCCGCTGACACTAGCCCTTCCCCTGAGCCTGCACAGCGTGGAATGGGGAACCTGCTGACTTCGCAGACCACATAGCACTGCCCTCAGAGGTTCTGCTGCTACTGCCAGTTTTCTGAACATTGCAGGTTTTGAAAGATAATTTTGCAGGATACATCAGTCTAGAATTGGAGTTTTTTTTAGGAGGGGGGTTTGAAATACTTTGAGCTTTCCTTGATTTGAGGGTTTGTTTGAAGAAATCTGTGATTCTAGAGGTTTTTTTTTTGTTGTTGTTTTTTAAGATGGTCTCACTATGCAGTTCAGGCTGGACGTGAGCTCACTTTGTATCCCAGGCTGGTCTCAAACTCTCAATGATCCTGCCTCAGCCTCCCGAGAAATCATAGGCCGGTGCTGCCTGGCTCTGCTGTGATTCTGATGGGATTTCTTTCCCCAAACACCATTTACAATTCTATTCTTGTGTTGAGTTTCTGGCATCTTGACTGTGAAATGCCTGACTGTAGATTTTTTCTTTTTTTTTTTAATAATGGCTAATTGAAGTTCTGTATGCCTTGCTTATCTCTAGGTCAAATTCCTGTTTTCTTTGAGGGAAGTTTTTCTACCATGACGTCTGTAAATATTTTTATTATTTTTTTGTGGAACCAGGGTTTGAACTCAGGCCCTTATGTTTGGCAGGCAAGCATTTATTTTAGTGAGCCATCTCCCTGGCCCTGCAGTTTTGTTTTTTAAATATCACTTATGCTACCTCTTTCATTGACTTCAATTAATCTTAAATTCTTTGTATCATCTAGTTGCTGCTGGATTGATTTTTCATTGTCCCTTGCTATTTTTAAGAAATATTTTCATGATAGCTAACCACAAGCCTATCTTCTATATCTGAGATTTTTGTCCTCACTTCCAGTGTAATTTTCTTTCCTAAGTTGGCCATTTGGGGTGTCCATCATTTTCCTAAACTCTTTTTAAAAATTATTTTAAAAGCCTTTATCTGGAATTAGTTGTGTTCACCAATCTGAAAAATTATTTCTGAATTCTTTTATTTATAAAATCTCATTTAGGGCTAGCCACATAGCTCAGCAGACTAAAGCATCTGCGTAGGCAGAGCACAGCAGTTGGAGTTCGGTCCCTGGCATGCTGCGGGCTCCGCCCCTGGGCATGCCGAGAAGCTGCCCGAGGCTGGGCGTGGTGGCGCATACACCTGTGACCCCTGTACTTGGGAGGCTGAAACCGGAGCATCACTATGAGTCCGAGCTACATAGTGAGATCCTAAAGACATTGTACTAAATTAAAAAATAAAATAAAATCTCATTCAATTGCTTTGTTACCACTTCAGAAAGGCCAGGTGGATTGCTTTTGGATTGTCCTACCTCATTGGCCTTTGGGATTGCTTTGGTGAACTGGATGTTCTGGGTTTATGTCTTGTTTAAATGTCTTCGTTTTTTAAGTTTGAGTGGATGCTTGTAAGCTGCCTATGATGAGTTGCTTTATTGCTAATATTTAGAACCCTTGGGAGGTTTATTTTCCCAGGTGTGGCTGGGTTTTGAGTCTTGCAATTGGCTGGCTGCTTGGCCAGGCTCTGGTTCTTTCTTTGCATTGGCCTACAGTATCTTCCATGACCCTTGGTCAGTCTCTCCTACTTACATGTGGTCATCATCATTGGAAGAATGTGACACGGCATGCAATACTAGAAATAGTGATGGCCCCGGAGCCTCATTTACGTTCTTATATAATTGAATCAGCGTGAATTTCTGGAATTAGTAGAAAAGCAGACATAAATGCAGTGAGACTGCTGGGCGCGTGGCTTTGGAGGAGACAATGAAGTTTATTTCTTTATTTTTTTTCTTTGGTGAAACCAGGGATTGAACTCAGGGCCTTGTGCTTGCCAGGGAAGTACGTATTCCACTGAGCCATCTCCCCAGCCCCAAGATCATGAAGTTTAGCAGCCCCATCTGGCCCCTGTGAACAGTGAAGCAGAACACTGAATGATGCTCAGACTTATACAGTGCAAACTTAGAAACTTCAGAAACCTCTAAGCAAGGGAATCAATCAGTCTCTTACCAAGTAATTCTGTCCTTTGGGGTGACCCTGATTTGAAGTTTTCATTTGCTGATAGATTATAATGGGCTTAATGTGTATGGAGATGCCCCTCCATAAAAATGTGCGATTTAAAGAAAAAAACTTTTTTTGTAATCTATTCGGTATGGGGTCTCTATGCACGTTGGACTTGAAGGGATCCTACTGTCTCAGCCTCCCCAGCCCTGGGATTACAGGCATGAACCACCAAGCCTGGTTTCAGTGGCCAGCATGGCGCCTAGGGTTCCAGGATTGGCACGGCATGTGGTACTGAAGATCAAACCCGGGTCCTTGCGTTTGCCAGGCAGGCGCTTAGACCCCTGAGCTATCTCCCAAGCCTAAGTATGTGGCTTTTATCATGTGGATTTTTATTACCTGTTAAAATACTGAGTTTTATGCCATTTGTTTTTTTTTTAATAATTTTTATTGGTGAACTTTAGATATGCATACTGATCACATTCATCATAGGGCATCAGTACCCATAGATGATGATCTCACTTGGTTCCCCCCTTTCCCCTGCCCTCCAACCCTCTTCCTCTCCTTATTTACACGTTTGTTTCCATTTTTCACTTTTGCTTTCCTTTCTTCTGCCTTTTTCCCTCCCTTGCTCCCTTTCCCATTGAACATTTTTCCTTTTCTTTAGAGTAGGAAGAATTTAATGAAAGGAAGAAAAGCTTCTAAGACCGAAGAGGGGGCCCAGGAAGTGGGTAGTGCACTGGCCGATTCTCAAGGGTGTTTTATGGAGCAAGGCCTCCAGGTGAGACAAAGAAGCAGCCAGCGGTCAGTAGGGTTTGGAGCACAGCCACTGTGGTAGCGCTGATCCGCTGGGAAGTCACGAGGTGTGGGTGTGCCTGGGTCCAGTTACATAAACCCTCAGTGTGTCTTATACACCTGCGTCTGTAAGGTCAATCTGGAGGATCCTGGCAAAGGAGTCTAGTGCGTTTGCCGATCTGACGTCATCACTTGGAATTTGGCAGCCTCGAGGCAAGCATAAACAAATTTTTCCTCAAGAAATTAGAGTATGTGTATGAGGCATGAGGCCTAGAAGGGACAGAATTTAGACTGGATAAAATATATCTCACCAGGAGGGGAATTGTTACAGCTTAAGTGACTCCTTTTATTGAAGAAAAGCCAGAGTTGAATAGCGGGACTGAGACCTGGGCCAACATCCAGCCACAGGCTGGATTTTTTCCTCTGTAGCCGTGATTACCCAGGGCTCCTCCAGAGATGACAGGTGGAGATGACAGTGGCCAGGAGGAGGAGGCTGAGTGTCCTGGGGCCCTTCTGTCTTAATGGACCAGGCGGAAAGTGGGTCTGAACTCTTAAGGTCTCAGAAGGCAGGCTGACTTGCAGTGGTCACCTTCGCAACTAGGATATGGCCCAGGGGGTAGTTCAGTGTCTTTTTGTCTTTTCGATACAGGGTCTCACTATGCAGTTCAGGCTGGTCTTAAGCTCACTTTGTAGCTCAGGCTGGTCTCAAACTCACAACAATCCTCCTGTCTCAGCCTCCCGAGTGCTGGGATTACAGGCATGCGCCACCATGCCCAGCAGAGTTCAGTGTCTTTTGAGGCAGCCTGGCTACTGGCAGCAGTAGCCCGGGTGAGTCACCAAGGTCCTGCTGGAGCCCTGAGATCAGTGTCCTTTTAAGACTGCAACAAAACAGCCGCTTTCTCTTGGTCTCTTTGCTTTATCTCTTTGTCTGACTCCGTATCTCGATTATAAAATACTGAGAAGCAATTATCACCAACATATCAAGAGAGCTATCTGGAGCAAAAGCCATCTTTTGTAGCTTTCCCCAATGTGTGAGGTTGACTGGGTAATAAATTTGTCTTTAAGAATAATCTGGCCTTTCATTGAATAAGGAGCTAAGGACAAATGTTTTACCAAAGTCTCGTTCATATAGATGATCTAGGAAGGCAGAGTGTTCTCATTTTTCTCACTGAATAGCTGACAATTTAAAATAATTGAAGGACTGAGTTCTCGTCCTTCTCAGACCTTCAAGAATACCTGTCTGGAGATGCCTCTTACTCCCATCTTCTGTCTGGTGGTTAGGCCAGCAGGGGTCTTGGGCAGGGACTGTTTGGACTCCAGTGGGAACTGGTGGTTCCCCTGACTGTCTATCTTCTGGTCTTCTAAAATTTATGATACTTAAGTGCTGGCCTGATAGCCTACTAAAGGCCTGCTGAGGCAGAGCGAGTAGCGGTGCTGGCCCTGCCCCCCAGACATGCTGCGAGGTGGATTGAGACTGGCAGCATGGTGGGTGGCATGTGCCTGTAATCCCAGCACTGGGGAGGCTGAAAACAGGAAGGATCACTGTGAGTCTGATCTACATGGTGAGACCCTGTAGACCTTGTCCTAAATACATAAAGAAAAAAGTTTATGATATGATATTCATTCCCTAATGCAATAGAATCTGTTAATGCTGCTTGTCTCTCATTAAAAATGTTTGGAGCCAGAGAGATAGATCAGTGGCAAAAGCATTGCCTGGCAAGCACAAGGTCCTGAGTTCAATTCCTAGTTAAAAAAAAAAAAAAAAGTTAATGTGTGATTTAATAATACCATTACATCTTTCCAAACCAGCTCATAGGTCTGAGAAAGTCCTCTGAAGACCAGTGTACTTATCAGGGTATCTGAAAACTTTCCTTGATCTGCTTCAGATTGTTAAGAGGAAAGGATGCATGAACTCCGTAGTTTCAAATTTCGTAATGGATATATATATATATTTTTTTTAACGTATTTAGGATAGGGTCTATAGGGTCTCACCATGTAGATTGGACTCGTAATTCTCCTGTTTTCAGCCTCCCAAGTGCTGGAATTTCAGGTGCGCACCACTGCGTCAGTCTCAATGCTATCCCAGCATGGGGTGGGGCTGGCGTGCATGCCATTAGGCTCCTGCCTAAATGGATATTGTTCTCGAAGAGCTTGTACAAGACCAGCAAAGGATGGATAAGCCCTTTCGAGGCTTAGATGATAGCTGGTCTAGAAGTCCCATCCTGAAGGGAAAATAGGGAGAGTCTCAGACTCAGTAAGAGTGGGCAAGCTTTGATTATGGCTGTCTTGGAAACCTAGTCTCTAGGCTCCGGAAGTTGATGCAGAGCAGCCTCAGGCTCAGGGATGGAGGATGCCTTAAAGTCCAGAAGTGTCTGGTTTTCCTGTGGCTGACATTTTTTTTTTTTTTGTCTTTTTGAGTCAAAATTTCACTATGCAATTCAGGCTGGCCTTGGACTCACTCTGTAGCTCAGGCTGGGCTCAGACTCAAAACAGTGATCCTCCTGACTCAGCCTCCTAAGTGCTAGGATTACAGGCATGGCCCACCAAGCATGGCCCACAAGTTTATATTTTGCACACAAATAAAGATTATTTCCTAACACAAAGAAAGTCTGAATGGGAGGCAATTCTGAAGTCCACTAACTTTTTAGATCTGAAGCTCATGGGTTAAACTTGTAGCTGTCCCTTGGCAATCACACTTTACAAGTTAGCAAGGGCACATTGATCAGCCTTCCTAGTGCACATGAGAGAAAAAGGCTGACTAAAATCTGACTAAAATCTTTCTTTCTCTCAGTTATTGGATGGAAAGCACCAATGTAAATCATTCCCCTGACGGCTGTTTTCCTCTTGATGGCTAACAATTGTTGCAAGCTTCCTTAGTCTGAATTCCAGAGGGAGGGTTGGTTCTACAGTTAACTCTCCAATTGGAGAACGCTGAGGGGAGTTGTTAACTTGCCACCAGAGAGAGAAAAGTACCACAGATGAGTGGAAATGGAGACCAGTGGAAACTGAGGAGCCTTGGCGTACCTGCCCTGGCTAGGAGAACCTCAGCTAGGCTCGCAGTTTCTACTGAGCACCCAGAAATCTGTCTCAGGTAAGCCATGCAGCTGTCTGTCTGGTCAGCATTTCCTTGGCAGGAGCTTCAGTGGGGATTCACCAGAAGGTGCTAAGGAAATCCATCCTCTGTTCAAAGAGTGGCAGCTGCTTGAAGAGCACTTAAGTAGCTGGCAGAGTGACCAACTCTGTTGGTCAAAGTTCTATAAGGGATCAGTAAAAGCTTAAGGAAAATTCATTATATAGCACTTTTTAGGTTTATAGTAAAAGTTTCAAAGTCCACAATTTATTATCAAAGTATTTTTCTATACACGTAGATGATAACTACGCCTAGAGGGAGAGAGAGAAGGTTGGGATCCTTGTGGAGGCTAAATGTGCTTTGGTCCCTTAAGTGTGGTGCTTTCGAAGTAGCTCCTGGTGTCACCCAGAGGTCAGTGCCTGTCACTGTGTGTCAGGTTCAGCCTCTCGAGGAAAACCTGCCCGGAGCACGAAGCCGGGACTTGGGTCACATGCGTGTTCTCCTGGACAGGCACAGTTCTGGTGTGTTATTTGACACAGAGATGGGTAATGTATTCTTCATCTAAAATGACTTTTGTATCTTCAGGAAAATGCTTATTTCCTACCGGCTTTACTTAATTGTTGGGTAGGAGGAAAAGGTTTGGGTTATGAGAGTTCTTTTCAATCTTACATGCCTTTTAAAAAAAATGAGGGCCAGGGAGATAGCTCAGTGGAATAAGTGCCTGTCTGGCAAGCATAAGGTCTTGAGTTCAATCCTGGCTTGACATTTCCTCTGGGATGTGGAAGAGAATCAGGGCCAGTCTGTCCCAGTGAAACATATCCCCACGTGTTAAGAACAGCATCTGGCCTATTGCCTTTTAACTGGGAGTTAGGGTCCAATGGGTATGCATATTTTCTAAATATGAGTTAGATTTCATAGAAGGATCATTATATAGCATTTCAGATCAAAATCCACTAAGGGGAGCTCTAGGCACCACTTTTTTCCCCAGCGCTGCTAAGATATACCACAGCAGTCAAACAGAACGCTGGTAAATTCAGTAACTGGTCCAAATGCAACACATACAAAGCAGGAATAAAGTGTCTCAATAGGGGAGCATTATAAGCTTTTCATGTTTTAAACTTCAATTTATTGGGCTGGGCCTGGTGGCGTGTGCCTGTAATTCCAGCACTCTGGAGGCTGAGGCAGGAGGATCATTTTGAGACTAGTTTGAGCTACAAAGTGAGCTGAGGGCCAGCTTGAGCTGCATAGGGAGACCCTGTCTTAAAAGAGAAAAGCAAAACAACAAAACAACTCCCCAAATTTAAATTTATTTAACAAAATTATATGAGACAAAACAGGCAATTATAAGCAACAGACAAAGACATAAATTTTTTTTTTTTTTATGTATGTGGTGCAGGGTCTCACTACACAGCCCAGACTCATAGTGATCCTCCTGTTTCAGCCTCCCCTGTGCTGGGATTACAGGTGTGCACACCATGCTCAGTGGCCAGCTCGGCACGGCACGTGCCAGTTATCTCACCGGCCTATAACATAAAATTTGGAAGTGAGTCACAATCCAGAATCTATGAAGCTCTTACCTCCGTCCAAGTACCTCGGGTGGAGACCTCCGCATTACACTGGGGAAAGCAGCTCCCTTCCTGCTAGGTGTCTTTTCACGCAACAGGGCAAATCTGGACCCTACTGTTCCATCTTGGTTGGAATTGAAGGCTTCCGCCGAGGGATGGCATGAGCCACAGATGACCAGGGGGTAGGACATGGTTCGGTGGACGCTGCTGGTGCTTGGGCTTTGTCAGCTAGCTTCCAGGACTGAGTTAACATTTCCAATCATACGGCTTTCAGCACACTTAGCGCCACTAGCCATCACCACTCCAGTTCACATCAATTCCTGAAAAGAAACGTGTGTCCACTGAGCAGCACCATTTTCGTCCAATGATACCCCCTGCCGAGTGATAATCTAAGGGTGGCGCTCCAGGCCTTCCTGGCTCCGCCCTGATTTGTGCGGATCACCCTCTCCCTTATCTTCCCTGGAGGGGCGGCTCCCAGTGGAGCCTTTCCTGGTATCTCACCTGCCTTTGCTCCATGAGCACCAGCACCTGCGGCTGTGCCTGATTCAGCTTGCCCTTGGCGTCAGTGGGGAAGGGCTTCCGGAGTGCCCTGCAGACCACCAAACTCCCAGACGCTCCAGTGCCTGCAGCAAACAGCCTCGTCTTCGCACACAGCGCATGCTCATCTCCTGTACTTTTAAGTCGCCTGTAGATTCCATCTACTGGACACGGTGTAAGTGCTATGTTCTGTAAATAGCTGTTGTACTGTACCATTTAGGGAACTAGGACAAGGGAAAAGACTGTACGTATTTAGTACAGAAGTAACTATTTTTCCCCTGAATATTTATGGCCAGTGTTTGGCTTCAGATGTGGAACCTGAAAATACAGAGGGCGATTATGGTGGATCCTTGAAATATATGTTCCTGGAGCATCTGCAAATTGTAAACAAAACCAAAAACTGTGAATTTCAAGTATGTTCAGAAAAAATGCCTATAAATGCATATTTTTATTTTTTATTTATTTATTTATTTTTTTGTCTTTTTGAGACAGGGTCTCACTGTGCAGTTCAGGCTGGCCTTGAGCTTACTTTGTAGCTCAGGCTGGTCTCGAACTCAGAACAATCCACCTGCCTCAGCCTCCCGAGTGCTGGGATTACAGGCATGCACCACCATAATTTAATAAAAATACTGCGTAGTAGTTCAACCTTCTGGAGTGTCTCAAATTTCTGAAGCTTGGGCTCATTGCCAGAGGTCTTAGGAGGTGCAGGGCCTTTTGACAGCATCTGGGGAGTCTTAGGGCTTTAAGAACAAAACCCAGAACAGGAGGCCTGCGCACTGGGCAACCTGTTAGGATGCAGGAGCACCGGCGCTGGTTCAAGGGCGGGAACAAACTAGCAGCAAGAAGAACCGAGTAAGGCTCCCAGATTGGCTACTTGCAGATCTCCACTGTGTGATTACAGTGTCTGCTGTTCCTGTGAAACTTCGGGGCTTTCTGAAAACAATAGCTAAGTTCTAAGGAAAAGTCCCTCTGTGGCTGAGGTCCCAGATTCTGCACCCTGACTTCGTGGGGCGTGGTGTAAATCCCACGCTCAGCCTGCCTGTTTGAATTGCTGTCTCCTCTGCTACACTGGGACCTAGGCAGTTCCTGGTCGCTTCCTTGTGCCAGGCATGGGGCAGGTGCTCAGAGATTTGCTGACATGGGTGGGCATGTGATCAGTACCCGCCAGTGCCAGGGACCCAGGTTCCCAGCAAGTCCGTGACCAACCGTGCCTTCCTTCTGATTCCCCCCAGTGTCATGGGGTGCAGCACAAGCTGACTTCCTTGCGGGAGAAGCCGGCTTCCTGCTTCCTGCCAGCAATGCTCAGCTCAGATGTGACCTGCTTTGTGGGAAGGTCCCACTTCTCGGGGTGGAAATGTGGACAGGTTTTCTTTGTTCAGTATTTGCTACCAATTCTATTTTGTTGACCTCTTTCTTGGCTGGGTGTCAGGAGATCTTAACAGCATTCCAGCAGATTTCATAGCCTTCAGGGTACTTTTGGTTGCGGTGAATGGTGGTCGTGGAGGTAAGCCTTCATCCTCTCCAGTGCATGAGTGTGTATTCCACATGCCACACAGCTCCCTGTCTTGGGCATGGGAACCTACCTGGGGTCTTGCCTTAGCTGGTTCTCAGGAGGAGAGATGAGAGGAAAAGGGGTTCTTCTCCTATGAGAGCTTTCAGGCACTTCTGGGGAGGTCTTGGCTGTGTTCTGGGTAATGCAGGGGCATCCACTTGCATGAAGGTCTCCAAGGACTCTTGTGTTTTGGGACCTGGTTCCCCCTGTGACAGTTAATCCTGTTTTATTGGCTTGAGAGACACCTAGGAAATTAGCAAAGCACCCTCCTGGGTTTGCCTGGGCATATTTGTGAGGTTTCCTGGGCCAATGAGTGAGTGAGGCACTGAGGAGAGAAGACCCACTGTAGGGAGGGTCCCTGGGGGGGGCAGAAGTGGCAGGCAGACGGAGCTGGCAACTGGGATTGTCCCTGTGCCACCTCCTGCAGCTCTCCTCTGTCATGTCCTTTCCCAATGATGTTCTGCCCTGCCATCGTCCTGAAAGCAATCGAGCCAGTGAACCATGGACTGGGACTTCCAAAACCATGTGCCAAAGCAGAAATTATTCTCCTCAGGAGCTGTGCCACAGCCCTGAAAAGCTTCCACACTCCCCAAGAATGGCAGGTTTCCTGTCCCAGGCCTTCTCCTGCTGAATCTTCCCATTGTTTGGCTGAGGAGCTACCTGTGGTCTCTCCCCCTCCACCAATACCTGCTGGAGTTGTTTGTGTCCTCTTTGAGGACCTGGTTGGGGTGAAAGTTTTCTGGGCACACCCCACCTCTTCAGGCCTACTCTGCAGGAATTCCACCTGGAGAAATCTGCAGTAGGAGCACCATTCTGTCTGAGTTCAGCAGAGCTCCTGCTTGCCAACAATCTGCCAACGATCTTCTCTCACCACACCTGGCTCTGTTGGTGACACCAGGGTGGGGCCACAGAGTGTGCCGTTCCCGAGGTGTGCCTCTGCAGCAAGAGATGGCCTCTGACTGCCCCTGCTTGACGATCCTGATTTGTGTTCATTCACTTTCTTCAGGGAGAGGGCTCGGTGGCATAAGTGCTTCCCTGGCAAGCGCAAGGGCCTGAGTTCAATCAGGGAGCCGAGCCATTGCTCTCTCCTGCCATGGACAGATGCAGCTTTTCTCTCCAGATTCCCCCAATGCTGACTGTGCTCAGGCCTCTTGCTTCCTGGTGGTGGAGGCTTATGCCGCTGGCTTCTCTCAGGGAGCCCAGCACTAGCTTTGGGATGTGCTGTCCTCAGTGACTTTGGGAGGCCTGTGACCCAGCACTCGAGGGATGGAAGAAGTCCCGTAGCAGGTCTGCTCCTCCCCTCCGGCCACAGTGAGCTCTTGTCAGGGGTCCTTCTTATCTTTGCAGCCCCTGCCCTAGTCTGGATGCTAACCTGGCATAGACAAATGATCAGTGTGGGGTTGAATTACTTGGACGGGAAGAGCGCAAAGCATGCTGGGCTGGCTTTGTTCCTGTGTGTGTACTCCCAGGAGGGGAATGTGCCCTTTTGAGGTAGCCTCTTTTCTTGCCCCTATAAGAGGAGGCTGGGATTGAAGCCACACTTCTCTGAGCACACAGTGGAACAGATCGCAGGCTGGGCCTTCCTCTGGGGCCTGAGCACTGTGAGGGCGTTTCCATGGCAACAGCATGCTCCACCTGCCCTCCAGGTTGCAGTCCTGCTGTAGAGGTGAGGGCTGCCTGGGGTTGGCTTGCTTCTCTGACCTCAGACTGCAGCTGTTGGCCTGCTTGCTTGCACCAGCGCCCTGTAAGGGCAGCTCATCAGGAACACCATGGGGACACTAAACCAGAGAGGTGACAGCGGGATAGGGCAGGCGTGTGGTAAGGAAGCACCATGTCATAGTTTGGGCGTTTGCAAGACAGAACACAGTTTTAAACATTATTGTATAATGAATCACTCAAAGAATTATATACAAAGAGTGCAGGAACTCTGTCCATATGCTGAAGACCAAAGACTCCAGCTGAAGGCCCAGATCCCACAGTAATGTCCTACGTGAGTCCAGCTGAAGACTGAGAGCCTATACCAGGTTCTCCCACAGGTCCAGCTGGAGGCCCAGAGCCCATCATAATGACTCCTGGAGGCCTGTTTTGTGGATCTGTGCTGGGCAGACCCAAAGGTCATGGTGGAAGCGAGAAAGCCTGCGTCAGTGGGATGAAGGATCCGTGCTAGCAGGCTGAGGGATCTGCACTGGAGTGGGGAAGCAACGCTCAAGAAAAGAACCAGAACTCCCTTGACAACTACCGGCCATCCTCTCCCAGCAATGAGGAAAGCTGCGTTCCAATCAGGAAATCTATCGCGACAAGGTCCTCCAGCAGAATAGCCCAGGAGAACCAGCAGAACCAGCAGCTTCCTAACAGCATCCCCAACAGCTTCTCAGGCCACAACCCGCAGGTGGGCCTTCCACACCCCAGCGCAGTGCCAGTCCAGTTCAGCTGGGCGTAACATGTTGACGGCCAGCTGCAGTCGCCACTCACCTCCATGGCATGTACCTAGAGCAACACAACGGCTTGTACTTCTTCCTGCCTTGTAGTTAGAAGAGAGGGGCAAAGGTGCTTGGTGAAATGCCGCAGAGAGAGCTGGGTGAGAAGAGAAAGGGAAAGACAGCTCGCAAAAGAGTCAGAACGTGAAACAGCACACACCCAGGGCCGTTGACTTTTGTTGGACAGGTGTATTTCTGAAACGTAAGGCTATCCTGACCCGGGCCCACCACTACTGCGTTTGGGTTGCTGTAACAGAATACTTTGCGCTGGGTGGCTGAGACGCAGCTGGACATGTCTTTCCCCACAGTTCTGGAGGGCAGGGCGTTAGGGGTGGGTAGGGCCAACTCCCCACGGGCCCGCTTTCCTGGAGTGTGGATAAAGCAAGTGTTAGAGCCCTGCGAGCGAGGACTGGAGCGCTCAGGGAAGGCAGTGCTGCAGACGGAGGATGGCCGTCTGCTCGGAGCTGGAGGGCGGGGGGTGGGGAGTGCCTGGAAGCGCAGGGAGGCCCCAGGAGGACACTGCCCCACCTGTATGGGAGCTGGGATCCCCTCCATGGCTGCCCATGGCCAGGTGACTGCTGGGGACGGCGGAGCGATGGTAACCAGGTGAGCCAGGGCTCCCTTTAGCGATGAAATGTGACTCAGAAAAATATGTACATTTTTTTCAAGACAGGGTCTCGCTAAGCTGTTTCCGTTGGTCTTTAGCTCACTTTACAGCCCAGGGGGGTTTCGAACTTGCAGTGATTCTCCTGCCTCAGCCTCCCAAATGCTGGGGTCACAGGCTTGAGACACCACATCCGGTTACATTCTTGTATTTTAATTATGCATATATGAAGATTCCATGTCTGAATACTGAGCTTCTCAGTCTACAAGAATTTGGGTGAAGGTTTGTCAAGTTCTTTTACCTAGAAATGGAACAATAGGAACAAATAGTTTACACTGCCTTGGTAAATGCAAGAGGCCCCTTGGATTCAGACAGAGCCCCTCTTGAAAAAGGAGCCCTTCTCCACTGTTGGTGGGAGTGCAGGCTGGTACAACCATTATGGAAATCCGTATGACGATTCCTCAAAAAGCTAGGATTGGAGGGCCCATTCAAGCCAGCTATTCCCCTCCTGGGTATTGTCCAAAAGAACTGAAATCACACCACAGCGATATATGTGCACCCATGTTTGCAGCAGTGCAATTTTTCATAGCTAAATCTTGGAAACAACCCAAATGCCCTTCAACTGAGGAATAGATGAAAAGATATAGCAGTTTTATTATTTAGCTATAAAAAAGATAAATTCGAGGATTTGTAGGTTAATAGATGCAACTAGAGAATATATTGGTAAGTGAAGTAAATCAGATCCACATGTACAAACACAATACTGTCTCCCTAGTGTGAGAACCTGATAGATTAACGAAAATCTAAAAGGTACAATGGGGGCTTGTGGGTTAGTTCAGTTGTTTAAAGCTCCTGCTTGGTCAAATTCAGTCAGGTTCGATCCCCAGCTCCACATGCTGCACCAGACCCACCCTTAAGGCAGCCTGAGCCAGCAGCACCCCCCCCCACAAAAAAAAAAAAAAACATGGGCCGGGGAGATGGCTCAGTGGAATAAGCGCTTCCCTTGGAAGGTACAAGGTCCTGAGTTCAATCCCCGGTTCCACCAAAAAAAAAAAAAAAAAAAAAAGAAAACAAAACAAAAATTCTTCTAAAAGGTACAATAGATACTTTGAAAGGGAAATAATTTGTTCAATGGGAAGGAAAAATTGGGATGATGAAAAGGATGAATGAAAGAAGGGAAAAACATATATTTAGGTATATATGCATGCTAGTTTGGATAATGGTACTGTCCATTTCTGCTTGTCTTTGGAAAAGAGTAGTTAATATTTAATTTGTTTTCTTTTGAATTTCTTACAACTTTAAATATTTTTTTCCCTAAAATATTTTAAATATTTTAGGGAAGTGTCTACAGGGTGTTCAGGGTCTCACTACTAGATCGGACTGCTCACAGCCTCCCAAGCGCTGAGATTACAGGCAAGTGCCACCACTGCTGGTCTCAGTGTGCCCCACGAGGAGCTGGCACAGCAGGCCTGGGGACCGAACCCTGGCCCCTGTGTCTGCTTCCAGGCACTTTAGTCCACTGAGCTACTAGGCCAACCCTTCTTACAACATTTTTTTTTATTGTTTTATTTACTTATTTTTTTCTTTAAACAAATCTTGCATGTTTATATCTGATAGCTTGAACAACTAATTTGAAGACAGCATCTGAAATACAGCAACCAACGTTGAATTCTTATTTGTTTAGTGAAATTTTATATATTTTCTAATGCTTTTTTTTTCCTCTCACTATTTTGTATTCTTAAAAAAAAAAAAAAAAAAATCAGAGCTTCTCTTTACCGCTTGGAGGATTCAATCTCAAACGTGGAATTAAGGTTAAGCCCGATATCCTGGTGCTTGAAGCCAGAGCACGGAAAGAAGAGTTGGCCCAGAAGACCTGCATTGGTCAGGAGAAGACTGAGGTGAGGGGGTCGGGGGCAGCGTGGGCGGCGTCCGCAGCAGTGACGCTCCTGCAGGCGCGACTCCGCCCACCCTTTAGATCTCCCTTATAGCGGGGAGTCCTCCAGGGTGTCCGCAGATCCCAGGCTCCCTAATGGAATTGACATGAGCTCAAATCCAGTTTATAAGAATGTTAGCCGGGCGTGGTGGCACAGGCCTGTAATCCCAGCACTCGGGAGGCTGAGGCAGGAGGATTGTTGTGAGTTCGAGACCAGCCTGAGCTACAAAGTGAGCGTAAGGCCAGCCTGAACTGCATAGTGAGACCCTGTCTCAAAAAGACAAAAAAAAAAAAAAAATTTTTTTTCTTTTTTTCAGAACCGGAGATTGAACTCAGGCCCTTGTGCTTGCCAGGGAAGTGTTTATTCTACTGAGCCGTCTCCCCGGCTCCCCTCCCTAACTCTTATTCTTTCATAAGCATAGAGTGCTGTTTGCTGGAAGCTCCATGACACGTGATGTCACAGACCAACTGCAGAAGCAGCTACAGACAGCCACAGCTGTAAGAAGCCACTCTCTTCTGCAAGCTGCCCACTAAGGAGATCTGCAAAAAGTGCAAAAGCAATATTCTTTTTCTCTCTAAATGTTATTTTGTTTGAGAAAGCAGTTATTTTTTCATAAAATATGTTCATTGTATTAGCAGTAATAAACTTAGGCTGCCGAGGCTTAACTCAATGAGCAAATATTTAAACATTTATTCTGTATTAATTTCCATTGCTCTAAATATTGATAGATGTTATTTTTATAAACAAAAGCTTTTTCCATCTTAAATAATTTTTCAGAGTGGGGCAGAATCCTGAGGCCAGTGTGAAATGGTTGTTCTAGAGGAAGAGAACAGAGGGTCTGGGGCCAGTGTGGTTGGGTTTGGGTCCTTAGGCAAGTCACTTACCCTCTCTGAAACTTAATTGCCTTCTCTGTGAAACCGTGCTGCCTCATAAATTTACTGTGAGCAACAAAGGCAATAATGTATGAATAGTGTTGGGGTCAAAGCAATCATCTTATAAGCGTTAATTTTGTTTTGCTTTGTTTTTGTCTTTTAAAAAATTAAAAAAAAATCTTTTATTTATTTGGTACAGGGTCTTGCTATGCAGCTTGGACTCGTAGTGATCCTCCAGTCTCCTCAGAGCTGGGATTTGAAGCTTATGCCACCATGGCCAGTTTGGGGGCTGGCACGGCATGTGGTAACAGGAATCAAACCCGGGTCCTTGTGCTTGCCAGGTAGGTGATTAGATCACGGAGCTATCTCTCCAGCCCCATTTTTTTTGTCTTTCTGAGACAGTGTCTTGATATACAGCTTAGGCTGGGCTTGAGCTCACAGTGATTCTCTTGCCTCAGTCTTCTGAGTGCTGGGATTACAGGCATAAGACGCCATACCTGGTTCTTTTTTTGAGACAGGGTCAATCTATGCAGCTCAGCTGGCCTTGAACTTGCTTATAGAGTCTAGGCTGGCCTCGACTCCCAACAATCCTTTCACCTCAGCCTCCCGAGTGCTGGGATTGCAAGCGTGCCCCATCATGTATGGCTTAAACATAAATTTCATCAAGCAGTTGATATGCAGAATCCTGTTGCATGCTGGGAAGATTATCAAATGGCAGAATCCCCAGCTCCCGCCCTGAAGGGGTTGCCAGTTAGCCAGATAGGGACTTGGATTTGTAGTCGGTAGGTGCGGGCTCCACCCTTGGTTGCTGATCTGGCCTTGAGCCCCTCACTTCCTAGTGAGAAAAGTTAGGTAAAAAAATGCACCTAGGACAGTACACTGACTAGGCAGAAAATCCTGCAGGCTATCTTGAAGCATCTATCTTTTTTTTTTTTTTCTCCTCTTTTTTGAAGTACCAGGGACCGAACTCAGGATCTTGAGCTTGCCAGGCAGGCGCTTTTTGCCGCTGAGTTATCTCCCCAGATCGGGACATACATCTCTATCTCTTGCCTCGGCTTAACTAGAGTTTGTCCTGCTACCATGTTCAGAATGTATCCCTTTTCCAGCGATAACAACTGTGCCGCTAGAGGGCGCTGCCCGCCCTATTAGTGACTCGCCTGCTCGTGCTCCTCTGGAACAGGTCTCCCACCTGAGATGAATGTAGACTGAGGTTTGTTGTCTGCAGGCATGGCGAGTGTTGCCAACAATCTTTCTTAAAATCTTTTTTTAAATCATTCAAGACACAATGACTGAGACATCTTTAAATAAAGTGGAGTGGAGTGGTCAGTGGAAAAGAGGTGCAGTATTGCTGCTGCCTCAACCACGTGAGATTCAAGAAGCACCCCCTTCCCTCCCCTCCCC